>JAUELE010253344.1:0-10742 GCA_031471655.1 Diodora aspera | reverse complement strand
CATGATAGCACTGGTAGGTGATGGAGAGAGTTTTAAACATTATCCTGGCTTCAACAGGTAGCCAATGAAGCGACTTCAAATGAGGAGTAATGTGAGAATGTTTTGGACACCTTATTATCAAACGGGCTGCTGAATTTTGGATGCGTTGAAGCTTTCTCAGGAGGTCTTTGTTAATGTTGTTGAGAAGTCCGTTGCAATAGTCCAATCTTGATAACACAAGTGCTCGAACAAGCGTGTGAGCAGCGTCTGGGGAAAGCAAGTGCCGTATAGATGCAATGTTGCGAAGATGATGAAGGCAGTTGCGACGAACCATATTGATGCGAAAGGCAGATTCCAAACCCACCTCATTCATGCAGCAAATGTTTATACGGAATTATTCTGAAATGCTGTGTGAAGACAGAGAATGATAGATCTGCTGGGAAATTACCATTTTGTTGCGTTTTGATAATTGTTTGTGCTCAAAGCAGAACGATTTATATCGGTGCTTTGTTACAACCACATGTTTTTCAAAGTGTGTAAAACATTGCACATGCCTAATGCACTGTAAGCATTTATTTAAAGTGCGTTAACCAGAACCATTGTCAAAGAAAATTCAAACTGGATTGTAACAGGATAGCATACTGGAAACCCGAATATGTCATGACTGGTGCCTTACTCTTGTCATCATACTGTGTACGTATATGTATCTCAACTATTGATTGATCGATCCATGAATCTCACTTGATTGATTCATCAACTGATTGATCGATCGGTAGATCAGAGATTGATTGATCGATCGATATTTAATGATTGACTGACCGGTCGATCAATCATCGATTGTCTGATTCATCATTGATCGACCGATGGGTCTCAATTGATTGTGTAATTGATTAATTGATTGATCGATTAGGGATTGATTTATTAATCAATCGATGCATTTTGAATGGTATATTTACTAATCGATCTATGGGCCGCGTAATCGTTTAAGTTCTTTATTGATTGACTATTGATCAATTAGAGAGAGAGAGAGGGAGCAAACTAGATTAACACTGTACACACGCTATGTCGACACAATTTATAGATACATGTATGTTAATCAATGCCATTAATGCTTGATTCATGTTATACTAGAACACATAACCCTTGAAATTATAAAAGCAATATCCATAGGATGCCCTGGCCAGCAATGAGCCCTAACCTTTCCCCCATTGAAAATGTCTGGGACATCTTGGACCGACGTGTGCGTCAACGTGAAAGGCCACCAGCCACGCTAGATGAACTTATATTAGAACATAATTATAACCCTTGAAATGATAAAAAAAATTGTGCCACCGCAGTGAGAAAGGATATAGGTATAACATATCTGTACATTTGCATTGTGTGGAGTAATTGCACACATAACCTGACACACGTGCACACATACGCATACACGCAAACTGACAATATGCACACAGGTACAAACACGCATGCATATACCAACAATTCAACTGACACATACGCACACACACATGGACTGATGCGTACGCACGCTCACACCAATAAACTGACAGATACACTCGCACATAAACACGGAAAGTGACACATATGCTCACGCACACACGTACACACACACACATTTCCATGGATTTAAACATGTCGTCAAACACCAAGAGGCAAATAATGTAGGGTCTATAATATACATGTACAGCTTGGGTCACTATTCAACAGGGTCACTGTTGAAAACAAATGTTGTGTTGTGCTTTATCATTCTTATTGCCTGTATTACCTAATAATGCCGCTGTTTGCGTTTCTTAAGTGTGTCAGTATATTTTCCGTTTACGAGATTGCTGTGAAGCATTTTGTGAGTTTAACAATAATATTATCAACTATTTAATACCCTAGTCAAAGGCAGAACGTATAACCTATATAGCAAGAAATAAGGACCATACGATGTATATGATTGCTTACCCGTTACACGACTGCCATTTTATAAATGACCTTGTGAAATCAATACATCATTCCATTTATGAATATCTCTCGTAAATTGAGAGTAAGTAATACACAACATACAGGACATGAGAGAAAAAACACGACAAGACGAGACAAAATGTATTCTGTACTTCTGGCCTAAGGGTCATTCAAGCGAGCGAGTGATTTTGGATAATGTGGTGTTCTACAATCTTTTAGTCATATCATGACAGTGTCGCCTCCATCACGTCGGTGTCAGGGGTCAAGCGTTGGGCTAAAAGAGAGGTACCCGAGCAGGACTCGAACCGTTATATCCCTCTTGTTACACGTCATTTTTAAACACATCCCATTTTAATACACCTCAGTCGGACTTATTAGGACACTCATCCTATAATGAGAATGGTATAGTCCAACAGTGTGTGTGTGTGTTTGAGGGTGTGTGTGTGTGTGTGTGTGGGTGTGAGCGTGTTTGCCTGATAATTACTAAGCTACATGCCTACAGCCACTAATAGCTACAGAAACAACTGTTAAAAGTGTTGTACAACCCGCCAAGTTTTATGTCGGTGCTCGGAAATAGAGTAACAGGAAGATTAGATTGCAGTCATTCCTTTGTGTGACAAGTGACGTGTATTAGTCGGTTAATTCCATTTTTGGAAGGGGAAACAGGCATGAGATTAGTGGTGCACTCATCCAAGACCAATTTTGTTTTAAGGCGAGTAACAAATTGCATATGTAACAAATAGGAAACCACCATTTGAACACAAAACGCCACATCTGCCAGATTGCTGGGTCGACACGCTATCGATGAGCTCTCCCACGCCAGTACTACGCCCGAATACAGACATATGAGTAACTTGTTGGCACACAACCATGAGAATGAGAGACTGAATAAAACATACAACATATTGTCACTTATGTGTGACTACGAAAAATGCACCAAATCATAAAAAAACATACGAACACTTTGTCCCAACTGCTGATTGTAGTTACAAAGTTAACCAAGTTCTCTTTAAAATTCAGAAAATAAATGTTACATTGAATACAAACACGTTTGTGCCGCTCTTTAGTTTACATGTATCACTCTACATTATATGTCATTGAGTAAAAATATTGTACATGCAGGATAGAATAGGAACAACTGTGTTTTAGCAAGAAAATGCTGCGAAGAAGAACGAAGTCATTTCTATGTTATCAGTAACACACGTCGGCCGTTATCTTACATCCTTGTTGATAATACATGATTCGGCTTACACTGCAGTTTCTAGGGAGAACAAAGCTCAACGGTTCACGTTTCGACGTCTTCTGTTACCAATGTCACAATTTCGGATACATGTTACAAAACGGAAAAGGACCGGCCATGCTATCAACTCCCCAGAAATAAATAATACATAGTAAGACGGCCTCATCACAATCTTGATCGTAGTTTTGAAGTCACATTTGAGAGTAAATATTTCAAGAACCTTAATCACTGATGAATAGTACAGTCGAATAAAGCATTACTATAAAGTACATGTTCAAAAAAGAAACAGGTTTGATATTTCTTAAACATTTCTTCATCATCCAAATGTCTCATTTAACTACGTTTGTCATTAACACAATATTTTCTCACATGAAACCCGCCTGGAAAAGGAGCAGCAGCTTGCATTATCGACTCATTCAGATAAATGTGTCAAGTCATACCTTCGAGATCGTAAAACTGATCCCATTTCGTCACTTGAACTCGCCCAGAACACGCCTCCGACGATCTTGGCCCCCAGAGCTTCCAGGGCCTGAGCGACCCCTGGACCTTCGTCCGATATCTTTGGTTCATCCCCCTTCTGCAACTGATTCATGCGCCCTGGTAGTTATTTTGTAAGTGACAAAGCTCATTTTGACCAAAATAGATGCACGAAAATGCGCCCCAGAGATTCTTTAAATTGAAATATGCAGGGAAGGATGCTCCCGAACACACCTATCTCGCTTCGCTGGTTGAGATTAAGCTTCCGGCACCCCATTGCACAACATCCCGGATTCGCCACTGACCTCCCCCTTTCGCATATTATATTCCTGTGATTATATATCAAATGTGATATTTAAAACAATAAATAGTTTCTCGGCAATTATCAAACAAAAAATTGATTGTCTCGCGCCATGAGATAATAAAATAGTTTGCATGAGAAAAATCTCCCAGCCCCCAAAACCGCCCCCACCTCCACCCACTCCCCCACGGCCCTAAAATCAAATAGTCGCTCCCTTTAAATCATACATGAACTTTCACCATAATAGTATTGCCATGAAACTGCTTACATGACAAAATAGAACTCCATATAGGGACCGACATAATAATTAGCATTAATCCTAATAACAGCGATGCAAAAAATACACACGAGAACAATGTATAACAATAGTAACCTCAGCTGCAGATACCAGTTCCAAGAAACAAACACCATATACATATGCTCATCTGTCATACCACGCGCTTTAACATGTATATAAACTTCCTGGAAAACACTGCGACAGTATTTGATATCTCCAAGAAAGCGACGAGCTAGGTCATAATGCGCGTTGTTTACCAAGGCATGGGACATATGGTGTTAATAAACTCAGGCTGAACGTTTGTGGACATTCCGGAGAGACCAGCCTGATAGGAAGGACGGACAGATCATATAATGTAAGTGCAGTTTCTATTTCGACTGTTAAACAACAAGGTTCACTCAAACCCCAACGTAATATTGATCGATAACTAAGGTTTTCGGCCTGAGATAGACATACCTATGCTTTCTAAACTGTAACCTCAGCGTTTAACATCCATATTGTTCTTAAAAGTATTTGAATGTATACTGTAATCCTTTGTTGATTTAGTTTTTTAGTTTTTTTTTATCAGTTGAAGCTATAAACTGTTAACACAGGCATTGAATTACGAGTACAAATATTCTTCAAAATAAGTAGGAGATCTTAAACTAGGTATGTTAATTAATTCCAAGTATTATAGAAACGATAAGTGATCACGACAAACATGGTATATATAAGAAGGTTTATGTCTGTAAAACACAACACCAATACGCACCCGATAGTTTTCACGTGCCGCACGTAGTAGCGCCACACACGTGCGTGGGGTGGCATTCCTGATTTTGATACTTTCCAGGAACGTCAATTAAACTCGGCAGATCATTATTTCCGTCAATCTTATTGGTTCTGTTTAACATACAGTTGTGATTTACTGCATTTCATTGATTGTTTGAGTATGAAATAGCGATGGGGCGTCTACAACGAGCGGGGCATCTTCGGGCTATTTGCATGCTGAAAACTGACATAAGTCAGAGCGCAGTTGCCAACACGTTCACTGTTTCACATGCTGTGAGTAGCAGACTGTAGAACAGGTGCTAACAAACCCAAAATGTTGATGACCGACCCCGGTCAGGACGTCCTAGTTCAACGACAAGAGTACAGGATCGATTGATCCGAGACCAGGCTCTACGAAATCGAGCCGGTATGGCGAATAAAATTGCTGCAAACTATTAGAAATCGCCTAAATGCAGCCCATGTCCATGTTCGATGGCCACATGTTGTGCCGCCCCTTACAAATCGTCCTATTGTCAACAGACGTCTAAGGTGTACATAACGCTGAAACTGGGATAATCGTCGCTGGTCACTGTAGTTTCCAGCTCCTCAACGTCAGTGCCTTCAGATTAGAATGGTAGCACCAATAAAGGAAGCGCACGCGTTTATTTGCCACCAAAACAGACTACACACAAGCGATGTAACTCTCACTTAACCTACTGCCAACAAGCCATCACGAGTTATCTCCTATTAACCATATGCAATGCTTATACATTTTCTCCCCTTTTGATACTTCCTGTTTTAACTAATTAACCTCCATGTTCTTATTAAGCTAATTATATACAGTGCTCCCTGGATATAATGCCCCTGGATATACCGCCAAACTGGATATACCGCCACCAGCTGCCAGAACGGATTTCCTCCCATTATAATTCCCTGGATATAATGCCCAACTGGATATACCGCTTCCACCAAGCTTTTTGAGAACAAAGATTCCATTTCCCTGGATATAACGCGAAACGTTTTCAACAAACCCAGTGCATATTCTAAGTCATGGGTGTAAATGTGTAAATAAAGTGTTAATCCGTGTTAAATCAGAACAACCGCCATGTGTCACTATTGCTGGAGAATGCCCCAAGCCACTTCATCTCTGATGAATTGTCACATGTAACGATCCATTTCCTGCCACCTACAACAACAAGTCATCTTCAGCCCATTGGATGCTGGTATTATCCAATCTTAGTTCTTAGTCCCTGATTATGTCTCCCTGGATTTACGCCAAACTGGTCATACCGCCAAAATCTCCCTGGACGGAATGTGGCCGTATATCCAAGGAGGACTGTACACTGTAGGGGACATTAATGACAATAAAAATTGGTCCCAAAATAATTGTATCTTTACAAAGAAGGACTTGAGTAAACAATTCACCCGGTATTTCATTATCGAAACAGTTTCTCTTGCTGCCATGGTCCGTGAAAGAAGGAATGGGTAAGAAATGGAAATTGAAAGTTGACATTTTTGCGTCATTAGTGCGTAGTGTTCCTGAGATTGGCCAACCATTGATTCGTTGAGACATCGTGCGTATGAGTCTACCTATGGTAACTTGAAGCAGTCTGTCCCACCAACGCCTGGCCCAGTTAATCTAGCGTGGCTGGTGGACACGTCGGCTCAGACAATGGAGGAAAGGTCATGGCTCATTGTTGGCCAGGCCATTCTATGCATATAGGGTGCCGTTGAAGGTGGTCATTGACTATTTTCGCACGGTGTTCTCGAGAGTTGTCGTCCTGAAAGATACCTGGTGATACCTGCTCCATAATTTGCTGATCACAGACTGGGAGACTTTGAAGAAATTGGCAACCTCAGACTCACAGCTGACCTTTTCAAACATGACAATTGCTCGTAGACGTTTAGAACGTAGGAGACGTCGCCTTGCAAAAAAACACAATCAAAGGATGTCTCAGATAAACAAAATCAACAAAAGGTTACAGTCAGAAGCTATCAGAATGAAATAAATCTCGATCACAAGGGAGTAAATGGCCTTCCTCTAAAGTGTCAAATTCGAATATGATAGGGATTTCGACGTGCTGCACGTGCACACCATTGGCTGCGTTTGGGTCCTCTGTTGTAGAGCAATTCATGTTATCGTCATTGCAGTCGGTGATTGTTTCCAAAAGAAAATCATTATTTTGTTATTTACCTTGAAATTCCAATATCCCTTACTCTATAAAAGTTCAAACTTTCAATCAGACAACGAAAACACATACAGTTTAATTAACGTCTTAAACACATATTGTAAGCTCAAATTTAATAATTTTGAGTTCAATGTCCAGACCTTATTCTTCTTTTCTAACATCCTCATCAGTTTTCCTTCCTGTTCGCTCTTGTCCTTTCCATGGGCACATCCATGTAGCTCTCTGATTCAGTTGACAATTTCATTTTTAAGTTCATCCTTCTGACATGAAAAACGTTTCATGGCATGTCTTCAAATGTGTCACATATTTATCTTGTATTTCACACCATCCTGTGATTCTATTACAACACCAGTTCCAACGTGTTCTGCAACTTTAAACTGGGATGGATTAAAGTTTGTACATGTAGATGACTTGTCTTCTCGTTTCTGTTTCATGAAAACGTGTTTTAAGTTCATATCCGACGCATGTCTTCTCTCATCTCCGTATCACTTTTCTTTTTCTTTTATTTCGTGTTCTTGGTCTCTAATATCATACTCACGAGTTGTATGCTCCTGATGATATGATAGCTTTGTTCGGATTGTTCTTCCAAACAATAATTTTATGGGACTCACTCCCTGAACGTGGAGATGAACGATACAAAAGAAGGTACGTATACATTTCCAATTTCATTTTTCCACATCTTGTGTTCTGATTGAGTTAACTTGATTCTTTCCAGCAGAGATCCGTTTTGACGTTCTGCTTGAGAATAAACATTCCACGCTCTTCGAAGAATTCACTGAATTCCCCACTTGTTAACTGAGGACAATATTATCAGAGGTCCTTGATCATGGAATACCATGAGTTGAGACTTTATCAGTTGTTGGAGACTTGATCACAGTCGTCTCGACCCACCTTGAATAGTAATCCAGAAGCAGAAAGAGATTGTCTCCAGATGGAATAGGTCCCGGAAAATCAATGACCAAATCTGGTCATGACCCAGCAGACAAATCTCGCCTCCTCATAGGTGCTGGTCTACAAGGACTTGCCACGCGTTGACACATCACTGAGTGACTTGCGTTTATCGGTGGACTCTGACAACAATCTTGAAAGGTAATCTGCAATGTCTTGTCTCGACGTCTTGATTTTGCCCGATCTCACGCCAACACTGGACTTGATGATCTGAGACGCATTCCTTTTAACAGATGAGTCAAGATTCTGCCTTCATTACACTGACGGAAGAAGACATGTCTGGAGGTCTAAAAACAACGTTTTGCCAACTGCAATGTCGTTCATCATGACACGTTTCAGGGTGGTTCAATAATGGGTGGGGGCATCAGTTTTGATGGTTCGACACGTCTTTACGTCATTAGGAATGGCAGTGTGACTGCTCTGAGATATCGTGACATAATTCTTCGCTTTATCTCTAGGCCATATGCAGGTGTCATTGGTTATGATTTCGTTTTAATGAATGATAATGCGCGACCACACTGAGCTCGACTAGTGAACGAATATTTTGACGAAATCTATCGAGCACATGGACTGGACAGCGTTCTGCCCTGACATAAATCCAATTGAACACGCTTGTGGCATGCCTCAAAGGCTTTTTTTTACAACTTCCTGTAGCCTCAAGGCATCTTGACCAGCTTGCAAACTGAGTGGAGGCCGATCCTTCAGCAGTCATTCAGGAATATCGTTCAGAGCTTTCCGAGACGTTGTTAAACCGTAGTGAGAGCCAGGGGAGGTCCCACGAGATACTGAACATGTGGAATTGCTTCGACGTTGTGACGCCTCCTCTATTATTAAACTGATGTGTGACTTTTCTGATAAGAACCTGGTCTTGTTTCAGAATCAGCTCTTCTGTCTTAATGTATTGTCTCTTTTTAGTGCATGGAAATGATGTCGCAAACACACGAAATGAATTTTTTTCCCTCAATTAAACGTTTGTGATCAAATTTGGATGGTCCTTAACTTTTTTGGATAAGTCTATATTACGTAAGACTCTAAATGAGCCTGGTTCAGTTTGGTTGTTTGTAATAGTTTGATCGGGAGCAAGCAAATTCATGAACACATAAGGTTTGTGGCAAATTAGGTTCGTCAAGTGTACAGGTAAATATAATTCATAAGATTAGAACTTTATGTGTACTGATGGAAACAAAATAATACGGAAACGAAGGTACACATGAGGTACTATGTTTTACTGACAATGCATATTTAACATCTTGCATATTTTAATCAGCCATAAAACAAATGATCTGGTGTATCTCCGGATGATCGTCTACGTGGAGAACATGAGATGATATTTCATTTAGGAAGAAACCATTTTATTTTGATTGTTCTCTTGCAAACTCATGTCGATAGTTGCCGACAAATGATGTATTTTTAAAACGATGTTTGATTTTGTTTATTTTATTACAGGAGATTAAAATGCAGTTAAAAGTGGGAGATTAAAGTCAATTGTAGAGATTGATTCATTTTATAATTATATACTGAAAAAGGGAAGTATGATACCTCTGCAATATATTTAATATTCACTCGTGCCACATGCAATCTACATTGCCGGGCAAAAGAAACGATGCCAAGATTTTGAGAGACTACTGAATAAATTCACAATTGCGTTGGATATACACGAGATATCCCTTCAAGATTAGGAAGTTTTATCAACGATAATATGATGTTAATCAAATTACACTCGTTGAAATCCTAGCATCCTTTTGATCAGCTATGACAGAAAGACGTTAAGGAAACTAACTGAAATCATTTGACATCGTTTCTTTTGCCCGGCAGTATATTTATTTTCTCCAAAATTGTCTGCAAGCAATTTATTTTCAAAATCTTCGAGCTCCCCCCTTAAATCAAATGGTTACTTCCTAAACAGTGTGTCCAATTGTCGTTCCTTTAGTCCTTTTTTCAGTATACGTGATCTGTTTCAGAGTAAACTTTCGATTGGTGCTCACCGTCTACAAGAAAAGTTTTATTGTCATCCTCCACTGGTATTGGAAGACCCGCAAACAAACTAACCGAGTCTGGTTGTGGATAGCTAGATTCATACAGCCCGTCTCAATGAATTTACAGACTTTGATAGTCTTCATTTGTCGTAAGTCAGTCATGTTATTGAGCTTTACTTTTCTATTCAGGGCCGGATCCAGGATTTGTGTACAGTGGGAGGAGGGGGGCAAAGTTCATGGAAGATGTAATTTTCTGGGGGTGTCCCGGGAATGCTCGCCTGAAAACATTTGAAAGATTAACGTGCAAAAAGGCGCATTTTCAGCATATTTGACGAGTTTTTTCAGATTTTAGGGGTTATAATTAGTTGCAGCTTACATAGCAAGATATGAAAGGGCGAGTTAAGGTGCTCATCGGATCCTGCCATGCTGCTCCTGTTGAAATAATTATACTCCCGTTACAACGTACTGGGAGTATATAGGGCTCAGCATGTCCGTCTGTCCGGCCGTCCGTCCCGCACATTTTGCTCCACTCATAGCACCTTCACTAATTGTCGGAATTCTATGAAACTATATGCATGTAATCAGTATGAGGTGTAGATGTGCCTTTTGCATAATTTGCATATCTGTGTGGTCATTTGCATAATTTATGCATGTTTTTCTA
>JAUELE010253333.1:0-10743 GCA_031471655.1 Diodora aspera | reverse complement strand
ACCTCCGAACTAAAACTAATTCCTTTCAAAACTAAACCCAACAACGAACCACTCCGACCTCCGAACTAAAACTAATTTCTCTTAAAACTAAACTAATACTTGGAATCTCCTGACAGGAGAAATCAAACTGTAAATAATCTAAGGTTAACTCTAAACTAACTCTAATTACAACTCTAACTTCTGCTGTGTTGAAAGCACGTCCTAACTCTAACGCTGTGCTTTCGCAACCGACTACCGCGTGCGAGTCACGTGGTGCGAGATAGCACGTTGCACGTGCTTTACCTGCCGTACCCAACATCAACCTACTGGCGTACTTAGGCCAAACGAAAAAGCTTAATGTTTCAGGTACAAATGTAAAACTATATAGAAATTAAAACCTCTCCAAACCATACCCCCCTCTTGATGATAGATCCTTCTATCATCAGGTCTAAATAACACTATTCTGACTTCTGTCTGCTATTTACACTTGAACAACCTATGTACAATCTTTTCAGTTCCACTCGAGTGGACATATTTTCGTGACTGGTCTTGTGAGCTTGCTTTTACCTATCTGAACTTGCACAATCCGAATATGACCATCCTTTCCGGCATATGTCTCTGTGATTTTGCCTAGAGGCCACGAGGCTCGTGGGGTATCATGAGAAACCAGAATCACAACATCACCTACCTGGATATCTCTGACTGGAATGAACCATTTCTTTCTGACATTCAAAGTAGGAAGCCATTCTTTCATCCAACGTGACCAAATCTGTCGAACGAGTTCTTGAACTCGTCTTCAACGAGGATTTGGATTTGTTTGAGTCTTGTCGATTTGGAGTGAGAGGGAGAAGATCAGCAGGATGTGCACTCTGGTAAGTGAGTGGGCGAGAATTGATCAAATTATCAGCACCTATGAATGCACTCATCAGCTCCTCGTCAGTCACTGAACTGGAATTCAAGATTGCAAAAATAGCTCGCTTGGCGGCCTTTATCATAGACTCAAACACCCCACCAAAGTGTGGAGCATTAGGAGGGTTGAATTGCCAGACGGCACCCTTGTTGGTGAGGGAAGATCTCGCATGATCTGAATTTAAATCCCTGATCAAGCCCTTCATCTCCTTCACAGCCCCTACGAAATTGGTCCCTTTATCAGAAAGGATGTATTTTGGCA
This sequence comes from Diodora aspera, assembly GCA_031471655.1. Taxonomy (NCBI): domain Eukaryota; kingdom Metazoa; phylum Mollusca; class Gastropoda; order Lepetellida; family Fissurellidae; genus Diodora; species Diodora aspera. The sequence continues at coordinate 9,593 of JAUELE010253333.1, read as the reverse complement.
CCCCACGTCTGTCAGTCATTCTGAAGAATGCTCTTAAGAAGGAATCCGAATCCAACCCATGGGCCATTTCTAAATGGACTGCCCGGGTTGAGAGACAAGTAAACAAGCTAAGGTTACGTTTTTGTCTATGTTTACCCCGACCCTGGATTGTCACAAATGGCCCAGCAAAGTCCCCATCCACTTGCTCAAAGGCACGTAAAGATGTCTTGACTCTGATACTTGGGAGATGAGCCATGAACTAGTTGGTTGGTTTTGCTTTGTCAAGTTTGCATTTTGAACACTGTTGCTGAACACTGTCAACTTTGTCACAGGATTGCCTTTGGAAAGGATAATGGGACAACGGAAATCATATGACAATACCTCTGCAAATCTGAGTCTTCCCGAAGATCACACAAGACCATTCTCATCCAGAAAGGGCTTCAGAGTCAAAATCTTATTTGACACAGGCAACTGTTTGCCTTCAACCAGAATAGCATATTCAGTTGGAAATGCTTCCATTTGTGCAGAAACCAATTATTTTGTTTCTGCGTCCTCGTACTCGTCAACATCAAGAGCCCCTGATGCATAAATTTTGCAAAGTCTTTTCAAGTCCGAAAATATGGATGGCTCAAGAATCCAGTCTGAACCAGTTTGTGTCATGAAAGTTACTGTTGAAGTAGAAGGTCGTTTTTTCTTCTGTTTTTTTCCAGGAACTTGGGCCCTTATCAGAAACAAGGAAACTTGGACCATGCAACCAGTTTTCATCATTGAGTGACCTTGTGCCACATCCTCTAGTCAGAATGTCTGCTGGATTTGATTGAGAGGTAACATGGTGCCACTGTTTTTGGGTGTGTATGCTCCTGTATGTATCCCTAGCGGTTAGCAATGAATGTTTTGAAGGATTGACTTTGATTTCTGATCCACCACAAAACATTCATGCTATCTATCCAAAGGACTGCTTTTTGAATTTCAGTGTGAAGCGTTTTAGCTACAACAAGAAGCAATCTAGTTCCGAGTACCGCGGCCATCAGTTTCATTCTGGAAATGCTGATTGTCTTGATATGAACCACTCGGTTTCTTGAGGCAACAAGCTCACTACTAGTGGTTCCTTTCTCTTTCGAAACAGCGTAGATAACCGCCCCGTATGCATCTTGGGAGGCATCCATAAAGACGTGGAGTGTTGTGACTTCTGAAACGAACCTGATACTTCTCGAGAATTGAACAGTGTCAAGAAATTCAAGTTCATGTATCCATTTTGAAGTGTTTTTAGCTGGATCTAAGCAATCTTTTCCATCCCAATCCAATCCAGCAATCCACATTTTCTGAAGTCCGACTTTAGCCCTGATACCGAAAGGCGCCAAGAATCCAAGAGGATCAAATACCTTTGCTGATTGCTTTAGGAAGTTCCTTTTGGTAACAAAATGAATCTGTTTCACGGACTGGACTGTTAAACCTAAATAGATCATGTGCATGATTCCATGTCAGGCCAAGTGTTTTAACTGTGGGAAGTCTATCCAAACAGATATCAATTCCATTCAACCTGTCATCTCTAGGGATTTGATCAAGAACATTCAGTAAATTGGACATCCACTTTCGGGCGTGTATACCGGCAGAAGTCCATAAATCATTGAGTTGCTCACATAACTCTGTAGCTGTTCTTTCGTCTTCCATGGAATCCATGTTGCCATCCATGTATGTGGATTCGCAGACTACTTTAGCAGCCAAAGGATACACTTCCTTGTTCGAAAGTCTTAGCGTGCCCTTGAGAGACAAACTGAGCAATGAAGGGAGCACAGTTAACACCAAGAACTAATCTCGAGAATGCATACACATCAGCTGGTTTGTTTTGATCCAGGTTTCTCAAGTAGAAACCGAAAATGAGAACGGTCCTTCTCACTGATCACTATCTGTAGGTACACCTCTGCGATGTCACATATTATTGCAATTGGATACTTTCGGAATCTGATAAGAATTTCAAAGAGATCATTTTGAAGTTTGGGCCCCTGATAAATGCAGTCATTCAGTGATAATATTTGCATAAAAACTATGCGAACTTTGGTGGTGGTTCTATAAGGTTTGATCACCGGAAAGTGTGGCAAATACTACTAAGTATATTTGATATCAACATCAGACACTTTGTGAACATAACCCTTTTCAAGATACTGAAATAGGACCTCAGAATATGCCTCTGAAAAAAGCCTTGTCTTTAGATAGTTTCTTTTCAACACTGAGGAGACGGTTTAGAGCCATCTCGTAGTTGTCGGGAAGCTCATCAGCATCATCTTTCCAGGGTATTCCTACTTTGTACCTGCTATTGTCAAACATCTACAGACATTGACTTCTTTTCACTCTTTATTTCATCCACTTCCCATAGCTTTTGTATCATGGTTTCAAGACTTTCTTCCAAAATACCACTCTGACCGATACAAGTGAAACAGTCACGGCTACTATCATCTGTCATCATAGCAACACAAGTTCAACCAAGATGTGTCAACCTTGCAGCTGGTTCACCTACATCTCTCCATAAACATCACCTTTTGATTGATGTAGTTCAAGATGGTCAAGACCAATTAACATATCAATCACAGCACGTGAATTGACCCTAGGAATGGATATGTCTCTCAAATGACGCCATCGTTGCTTATGTTTATTCCAATCCATCACTTTCAGATTGCCAGCGACTTTCTTCGTCGTCAGTGCAACAACTTGAGATTTAAGACTGCCGTCAATGCTTTCCAAAACACATTCTACAGACATACTGTTGAATGACTCAGTTTTGTTGTTGAGAACGTTCACCGAAACATTTGTTCTCTCAACTGCAAGTTCTGAAGCAACATCTTCATTTACACAATAAACGCATTAACAACTAGTTTGTCGGTTTTTGTTCCTAAGAACTACAGGAACTGTTCTCAGTGCAACAAAGCAGGACACATTCTTCAAGGAGGACATAGGTAATTGTGTGCTAATTCCAACTCTAGTACCTGTGGACTGAGTTGACGGCTTTTCAATATGTGTATCAGTGTAATCAACTTCACTAGTTGGTATGGGGTCATGGAGCAATCTGTTATGGTTAGCATCACAACCACCAATCCCACAAAGTACAGTCCTTTCGCAAGATTTCCCTCTATGTCTACCGCCGAGACATCTAAAACAGAGACCTAACTCTCTAGCTTTGTCCCATCGTTTGTGGACATCCAACACCTTAAATGAACTGCACTTCCAGACTGGATGGTTTGGGCCATTACACATTTGACAAGAAATGGATTTGCCATTTTTAGATGCTCCAAAATAGGTGCCTGATTTAGCATGTTCTGGTTTGGACTTATTCAAGTACTCTTGTTTAATTCCGTATGCTGCTGTTTGAATTTCTGTCTCAAGCATGACCCATTCACGCAGAGTTTCCACAGACACTTACCTCTGGTGTTCGATCACCCAGTGTTTATATGACTGGATCATGCCTTCAGTCAGTTTCTTTAGTAGCAACGCATATAAACAACCATCACCCAGTTCTTCTGGTTTGTCTCCCTCACAGAGACATACAACTACCACATCTAACATATCTGCATACTTGTCAAAGTCTTTTGAGTTCCCGGGTCTCACTGGTTTAAAGTTTGAGACCTCTTCCAACTGCAGGGCTATCTGTCTTCTCTTCCCATCATATTTTCTGTCTAACCTTTCTAACGCTATATCATACACAGCAGCGGTGTGTCCTACCTTTGAAATTAACTGAGCAGCTTCACCTGAGAGGTATTCTTTCAGTTGGAGTAGCTTATATTCATTGATGTCCACAAAGGTCATGAATGCTGCCCTCCAACCTTGGTTTTCCTTAATGTTCACAGAGAACACAGGAATAGAAACCCGTTTTAGCTGCTTCTAAAGATCAGTGTGTATTTGTTTTGGATGGGAATGGATTTCCTTTGACTGAAATGCTTTCGGGGTTGTCCCTTTAAATTTACCTTTGGCTGACTCTGTTTTTTGATCGCAACTGTTTTGTTCCTGTACGTTGCTATACATATACTGAAGATCAAAAGAAAGTATACCTCCACTTTTTTTCGCCATCAGCAATTTACCCATAATACTGTTTGAGAACGATCCTGTTCACATTTAATGGTGATTATCGTCTATATCAGAGTTGATATGTCGTCAGATGCTTATACCTTAAAAGGAAATGTTTGGCATCATTTTGTGTTTTTGCCTTTTACATCCTTCCCAAAAACTGATCGGTGTACTTTCTTTTGATCGTCAGTATACTTGGGGAAATGGATCTATCATGTCTATCAGCTGAAATTGCGGTGTCCGATTTATCAGATCTAGCAGACCTACTTTCAACAGGTTGGTTGATTTGGCCAGGTTCAAACAAATTTTCAACACCAGTCAAAACTGTTGGTACCGAGCTGGTATCAAACGTGTTTCTAAGAAACAACTCAGCCTGGCGCACAGCATCTTTACATTCTTCTTCAACAACATTTATTTCTTGTGAGGTCTTTTCGAAATGTTGCAAGTCACCTGCTTTTTTGTAAGCTGTATTCAATTCATAAATGGCAGTAAGGGCTTTGCTTTGCAGAGAACACTATTATACTTTCTTGCGATCAGGGAATTCGAGATCTAATGAAGCTAAAAGTCTGTTCTTCGCAGCAGTTTTACGTTTCTTTTGACCGACTATCTGTTCCATATCTACAGAGATTTGCTTTCCTGCAAAGCTCAACCTAAGCTCCTCACTCTTCTGTGACATTTTGAAAGCAGCAGAAATTATATTTTCTCAAATGAAACCTAAAAGTCTATGTTCGCTGTCGGTAATATTTCAACCATCGAGCAAATTCTAAGAACAAGTCAATACCCAGTCAACCACGCTCGGCTACCACTTTGTTTAGCAGGGTATTAAGAAAATAACTAAAATGCAGTGGAAGCTAAAACTAACTGAACTAAATATTCAACGAAAGAAAACGAACCACTCCGACCTCCGAACTAAAACTAATTCCTTTCAAAACTAAACCCAACAACGAACCACTCCGACCTCCGAACTAAAACTAATTTCTCTTAAAACTAAACTAATACTTGGAATCTCCTGACAGGAGAAATCAAACTGTAAATAATCTAAGGTTAACTCTAAACTAACTCTAATTACAACTCTAACTTCTGCTGTGTTGAAAGCACGTCCTAACTCTAACGCTGTGCTTTCGCAACCGACTACCGCGTGCGAGTCACGTGGTGCGAGATAGCACGTTGCACGTGCTTTACCTGCCGTACCCAACATCAACCTACTGGCGTACTTAGGCCAAACGAAAAAGCTTAATGTTTCAGGTACAAATGTAAAACTATATAGAAATTAAAACCTCTCCAAACCACAGGGTAATATTGTTCCTTCAATCAATGGACAATGGACAAAGCTGAACGATTGCTGAAAATAAGTTGAATAAGCAACAGTTATCCCTTATCCATGCCTGAGGTACCGGTGTGTCACAGGCATTCGAATCCCTGATGGGTCAGTATGACTGTGTGGAAAAATGAAGAGTTGTGCTGCAAAGTTTTCTGATATTTTTCTCAGTGTCAAGCCTAAACTTACCCAGAAATAACTTGGTTTGATAAAATTTGACTGCTCAGAAGATTTAGCCAAAAAGCTTTTCAATTTTTCATACTGACCCATCAGGGATTCGGTTGTGTATGCAGTTCATATAAGGCCTTTTAATGGAGCATTTTATGGAACTTCAATTTGTTATACACTTGAAACAATGATGATGACTTACAAAACGTGGCTTATGCACATAAAGCCTATGGAAGAAATTGCATCAAGGAGCTAACCTTTCCCGTTGCCTTTATACTTCGAAACAAACAGAGAAAGATGATGACATATGACGCAAAGAGACATCCCACAAGATGCCACTGGACAGACCCCACCTCGGACAGGCTTCCGGAAATATCGAGTGTGTTGTACCTAGAATAAAGAGACGTTGATTGCTAAGAAAGCTATATTACAGGAGTGACGAAATTAGTCACTTCCGGTTACAACCAGGAACACTGGTTTAACATTTTAACATCGTTGACTGATTCAGCGTACAAAAGAAATACCCCTCACTGTCATGCTGTCTTAGAGTAAGGCAATGAAAACAATGCAGCCTTCAAACTACACAGGATGCAAGGTCACCCATTCACTCTACTAGTACTACAACCATCGCTGCTTCTCCTGCTGTGATCCTACTACTACTACTGCTGCTACTACTAGTGCTACTACTGCCGCTGCTACTACCAGTGCTACTACTACCGCTGCTACTACTACTACTACTACTGCTATTACTACTGCTACTACTTCTACTACGGATGATGATCATCGTCATACTACTTCTACTACTACTACTACTGCTACTACTACTGCTACTACTACCGCTGCTGCTACTACTACTACTGCTACTACTACCGCTGATGCTACTACTACTACTACTGCTACTGCTACTACTACTACTTCTAATACTGATGATGATGATGCTACTACTACTGCTACTACTACTACTAATGCTGCTATTGCTATAACTAGGGCTTCGGCGTTTATCATTACATGTACCACTATTTGTTCGACCGCGACCATCACCTCTGCTGCGGCTGCTAATACTACAACTTATATTACTTCTCCACATTTGCCACCACCACTACTCCTATTAGCATGACTAATATTATAGCGATGACCACCACTATAACTTTTGCAGGGCTTAGGAAGTCTACTCAAAATCGGATTTGTCAAGTCGGTTTCGAGTAACAACTCGACTGCTGGAGTCAAAAGTTGAAATCTGGTGACGCTGTTCATTCTTCTGTACATGTTTCATTGATCGTGTAATATTATGGTTCAAGATTGAAAAACAAGCATTAAATTAATGAATAAAACTTAAATCCATTGCATCTAACTTGTCTAGGTTAAATTTTTATTTATTTGCCTACATGAGCGGTTTGTTTTCAATTTAGGCGAGTGCTATTTATTATGCACTTTCCAGTTGACGAATGATTTCAAACGTGTTTTAGGTACCCTGCTATTTCTGCTGCTGCTGCTGCTACTACTGCTACTCCTACTTTTAATTACTGTACATGTTTTCTCTGCCTAGCTTATCTAAATCGGCGGACACATGGCATTCTCACCACTGCCGCTTACACTTACTGATAGAATTCTTCAACAGCTGAGTGGGCCAACGTCTTGTTTTTCCACACTTCCAAAATCCGTTTTCGTGAATTCACGAAATTCGTTAGACTGGCATTGACAGAGCCGTTATAAACTGAGCTCACGGTTTTGTTAAAGTCGCTAACAGAGATGTCTTCCACACACTCTTCAGTGTTCCACGAGTTGTCACATGTTGTCCAAGGAAGGATTGCAGAGCACGTCCTGATCATGTAGTAGATTGGGTAGGCCAACAGAATGTTGTAGTAGGGCAAGCCTATAACAACCATCAGAACCGCTCCAATTCCTATGCCTAAAGGAAGAATTGATAAATGAGTTAGAATCTGGTGATTTCAACCATTAAAGCAGCTGCAATCCGTCTAAATGATTAATAATAATAATGGATAGTTCTTTTATAGCGCGATATCTCCACAAAGTAAACTCAAAGCGCTTCCATATATTTACCCTGGTTAACCCAAGCTGCCTTTCAGCGCTAAGAAGGTCATTACAATACCCAGTTTCAGCTGGGTCGAATTGGAGTAAAGTGTCTTGTTTAAGGACACAACAATACGCCGCGAGTCGGGGACGAACGTTATGACCTGTCACTATTTGTAACCAACTATTTGGTAATCTCCATGCCGCGACGGTTAATCGTTCACGCATACACAATAGGAGTTACTTTCTGGTGACACTGTAAGGAGACTATTTAAAATACAAAATGAATTCGTCTTAATCTGCCAGGAGTAAGGGGAAACGACTTTTTAAAAAACAAACGCTTTTATAATGTAGAATCTACAGTATATGTTATTTATTTAACACAGAATGCTCCAAAAATATGTCCTGCTTGGGACACGTACCCAGCTTCAAGTAGTAATCGCTATTTTGGACATTTTCTCTGTGTTGAAAGCCATAGGATGAAAGCGTATCTTGGACTGAAACGCAAGGGAGAATAGTGACCAGGGAGGAGGATACCAACCTTTAAAGAGTGGACAGAAATTCCACACTTTGATTGTAGCGTGTCCAGAGTATTGTGACAGACATGACTCCAGGTAGAACATTGGGAATGCCGTCGCAACTAGAAATATCACGTAAGGTATCAAGAAAGCACCTGGAACAAAACAGAAAAAACCCAGTTAAACCTAAATACGTAATACTTCAACATAGGTACTGACTGATTCAGCATACAGTAGCCTTAGCCATTACACATCTGCTAATCCCTACTCAAATACGCACACACACACAAACCCACCCTCACACACACACATTCCCTGTCTCCGAATAGGATTACGCTTAACGTCACATTAGCAATTTTCTTTCTGCACAAACATGTTGAATGCCACTTTCTCCAACAAATAATGTTTCATCGAGGAACGAGTTCATTTGCAACCACGGGGCACTTTCGTACATAAGACTGGTTGGCGCCGCCTTTGCGGCGGGTATGATGATTCTAGGTCAGGCTGTTTCAGAACACAGATGTGCTGAAAGGTCCAAAGTCTTATGTAATTGTCAAGCATAAGTAAAGATTTGAAAAATCAAAGGTTACGTGTACCTCCACCATTACGGTTGCAGATGTACGGAAAGCGCCACAGATTACCAAACCCCACGCAATAGCCGACAAGAGACATGATGTAGTCCAGCCGAGATGACCACTGGTCACGACCTCGCAGACCATTGCTTTGTGTGTTAGTGTTTTCCTGTTGGTTATTTAGTTCTTCCAGCATAGGCCTAGTTGTGTATGTGTCATCATAGTTCGGCGTCGTTGACTTGAGCTCCATAATGTTTCACTGCAATAAAAAAAAATATTCCTTGTTAAAACGTATAAGGACTTCGCATTGCCTAATGGTTAAACGACAAGGACTTCTCATTGCCTAATGTATAGGCAATACTTGTTTGCAGAAGGGGGATACGTTGGTTCAATTCGAGCAGCAGCATACATCCTGTACATCACACTGCATGCATGCCAGAAGACACTTTTTGAATGGATTGGTTCTGTAGTTTACGTCAGAGATAAGTGCTTATTAAAACGGATAATTGCCGAACCCACATGGGTTGCAGGGGTTGGTAATGGTCAGAATTGGCCTTTTAATGATAGCAGACGCATTGATGCCGCCACATCTGGTCTTATGCCAGTTAAGCACTTTTTGGATGACACGCACGTTGCGGTGTAGGACACTAGAATTTCCCCCCCCCACTGATTCCCCCCCCCCCCCCCGGAGAAAACCAGTGTACGCTAGTCTTCCCCCCGGAAAAACCAGTGTAGGCCTACACTAGCCTTTTCCCCGGGGGAAATGTGAGTTCACACCAGTCTTTCCCCCTCACACTCGGATTTCCCCCCTCATATACTATGGAAAAGAGCGGGGAAACCTCAGTGTAGACTGGCACTTCCCCCTAAACTATTAAAAAAAAGTTAAGGAACACTGATGGTTTTCCTGAGTCAACTTGTTTGAATGTGTGTTGATATTTTTGCAAGTTGTTA
>JAUELE010253322.1:0-10744 GCA_031471655.1 Diodora aspera | reverse complement strand
ATCCACGGGCCGGAAGGATGACTGAAGTATTCGCTTTGTACGAACATCAATAACATCTTTTTGTTTTGTACTGAGTTAACACTTAATTCAAGTTTAACAACACAGCTTGGGAGTTTTGCTTTCACGTAAGCTTGTCTGACTATCGCAGTCATCCCTGCCAGACCATGTGTTGTCAGGAATTCGTTCTAGCCATGCTTGGTGATCTTGGCGTAGAGCTACGATCGACATTGTCAGTTTCGGTTGAATGATAATAAGTAGTCTGTGAAAATCTAAATTTATTTGGGCATGTTCAAGAGATTGATATATAGACCTCACAATTTCATAGCTCATACTTGGTTATCTTGCACTGGACTGATTGCGGGCTGTTTGAAATGTTTATTCATGGAACTAGGTAAAGAGAACATTATTGTCATAGGATATCCGTTATGAAAAATGCCACGAGCGTGTATTACATTGCTACAATGGAAATTTATAACCATGACTGAAGAACTTGTCTTTCCCTCACAGAGTCAACATGAGCGCTTTACTGAAATACACGATGTCTAGATTCAAGGCAGTTAATGTCTCAACCACTGCAGCCAAAGCATTGTTTACCATGAACACCTATTTAATTCTAATTGTTCAGAGGTCTAATTCCCTATGTTGTCATTGACATACAACCAAAAAGAGATATTCAAATGATGTAAAATTGATTCTGTAAACATGTACAACAATCTTTCTAAACACAAGTTCAATCTCAATTTATGTCAACATCGTGATATTCTAATTTTGAAAAATGCTCCCAGTTCATTTGTAAATAAATAAATAAATAAATTAATGAAACAAAAACATAACAAACAAACACAAGCGTTTTGCTCCTGTATTCTATCAATAACGGAAAGAGAGCGGGTTTTAGCCAAAAGCCTTCTGTCTGCCATTGATGTCTGATACATCCACTTTATCTCTGTAACAATGTTGGAATGAATGAATGACGCGACTAATACAGTTATCTGTGAACAGAATGGAATTTAAAGTGGCGTCTGAACAACGTGTGTCGCCTTCGAAAATGCACTGGACTTTGTTAAAAGTACATCTGATAAAGAAATTAAAATACACCACAGATACCCTGTCCAGGAGAATTAATGCTTATTTAATACTTGTAGGTTGTCAGTTTCATTTAAATTTGACCGAGTCTCCTACGTCTAGAGAAATATCAGACCACACATGGGAGTCAATTCCATGTCGTTCCACAATGCTGACAAAACGAAGAGAAACTAGGTAACCTTGCTGTAGGATTTCATTCCTGAAAACCAGCCAGACAACGGACCCGTGACAAGCCGGCAGCTGACTTGAGATGATGATTTACGTTGCAAGGACAATACTTCAGCACTAACTCAACGTAATGGGGACAAGGTGCACACCGAGGGAAAAAATAGTTCATCAGAGGAATAGACAACAAGTATTTGAGAACAAAACTTTCCATTTTAGTCGATTTGTGCCACACGCATTGGGTTACTAGGGTATCAATCTTTGGTTCATGGGTGGTCACGTTAAAGTAGCCATCTGTGGTTACAAGCATTGTGTAGGTGATCTTGTCCACTTTGTAACAACGGATCACTGAGCTTCATACAGGGCTGCAGATGCATAGGTATTTACGCATCTGTTTTCAGATAATTCCATATCCATAGTTTCAATTGTATAACCGAAATGTTTGCACACAGACTGTATGATGAGCATGCCAAAAATGCTTTTTAAGAAACAATTTATTAATGCAGTCAACCCAACTGACAATAGACCTTTGATTTAACATATTACGAATGCAGTACGCAACACATCTCTAAGGAATTGAGTATATCATGTTTTGTTTGATTTGTGGTACGCAAACTTTTGAAAAATAATTGCGTTTTGGGATAACTTGACACGCCTTATTTGTAGCCCTGAATCATTCATACTGAAGGAATTCCCGAGTGATGAAGATCTGGTGAATGCAACGTTAAATAATACTTTATATTGTGCACGAATTGTAGGAGGCAGAAAATATAACCAGAAATAAAACTTGCCCAGCACAACTAAAACACACATCCTCACACCCCCCCCACACACTCAGACCCCCCCCCCCCCACACACAATATATGTATGGCACACACAAATATAAAATAATGTATGTATGTATGTGTGCTCGTGCGTGCGTGCGCGCGCGTGTGCAAGCAGGTATGTAAGTAGATCGACAGGCAAGTAGATAATGGTTGACCAGCTCGCCAGATAGGTAGATAGATTGACAGGCAGGAAGGTAGGTATGTAGACAATTAGTCAGGTAGGTATATAAGTAAGAGAGTGCATCTAAGTGCGGCTATTTAACACGGCCATCAAGTCGTGACAAGATCAATAATACCTGTGACTTTACCACACTCAAGCAGCAGCTGATTGACAATCACAAAATATCAGACCATCTTGGTCAATCTATAGATGAAACCTATGTGATGGAGACCAGAAAAAGGTTTGTCTTTATATCATTCGCTGTCACCTTCATGGTATGGACAAGAAAAACATTTAGGTTAATGAGCAGCAATTGTAAGGACCATTTTCTTTAATTAAAAGAAAGGCATTTTGGGAGCGACCATTTGATTTTTATGGGAGTGACTAGAAAATGTGAAAATATATAGTTTGCAGACTCATTTGATGAAAATAAATAGATTACATGAGTCACGAGTAAAAGAATAAATAGGTTGTAGGTATATATATACGTTTTTCTTTTATTTTTGATAATTATGAAATGTATCATGAATAAACATTCCATTTAACCTTAATCTTCCCTTATAACTGCATGATATATTCCAGTAATTATACCAAACGAACCCATAATAGTGAGTGAGTGCAATCAATATTCGACAATGTTTCAGCCATATCCCCACGGTGTCACCAACGTCACGTCGATGTGAGGCTCCAGTCTCCGGGGTGAAAGAGAGATGCCCAGGCGAGATTCGAACCATGATCTCCAAGGCTGACTAACCACTGCGTCATCCCTCGCCCCGTAGCCAGAATAAAAACATTAAAAAGAATAAATAGTTTGTCGGCAATTACGTGAGAAAAAAAGTAGATTGTGTCAGCAATTAGATCCAAAAAGTTCGCAAAAGAAAATTCTTCCAATCCCCACCCCTTGAAATAATCAAATGGTCGGTTCGTTAGACCAGGGTTTCGCAACTTGAGTTTGTTATGATGCTTTTCCCAGCTCATTTTCATCGATGAAATTTCCATACGCTTCTTTTACGAAAAGTGTCCTTGGAAATCTGCACTCTTTATACATCCTTCAGAAACGAGCTTTTCAGTAATAATTATCTTCGACTGGCATGCAGAATAACTTTTGGAGGGCACATGGTCCGGTGTGTTAATAGCCTTTTAGAATGACATGTAATTTCATGCAATTTTTAAAATTAAATTATAAATTGTTTATGGGGCGAACCCAGCAATGTTAGACGAGGAGGGAAGAGGGCGCTCGCACCACAAGTGCGAAGTCTTCGGCGAGGTGTCTGAGGACCTCTTCAAGGATTTGGTTCCGGCTACAGATGAAATGTCCGGGCTCCTGTGTTCTAGAAATGCAAACAGAAAGTTCAGTTGTGGATGTTGAATACAAAAATTGTCAAAAATACGGGAACCCTCCTCCCCCCGGATTTGTACCAGCGTTTGATAAACATTTTAGAAGCTAACTTGATGAAAGAAAATTACATTTAACAAAAGGCAACTCCTGTGTTTTCATATACGGCCTTTCCTGATAGATCGTTATGCCTATATCACACAAGAATGAATTTGTCATCCATGAAGGTTCAAATAAATCTAACATTATATATTCTGTCGCACAATGTAGCTACAACATATAAAACCACGAATACAAAAAACATATAAGCACGATCGTGACATCTTCAAGTGAACTAAACCTCTCAGACATAGAACTCGCACAGATAATCTCCGTCATATGACATGAGCTCGACATTACACGCTTGACTGATTTCCTAATTAGTGTCTGCGTCAACAACTCATGACATATTACACATGACTTATAGTAAGACTTGTTAACATTTGAAGACGACAGTTTAGTCGTAATTTCCAAACGCAGATCTCTCTGCCGTTAAACCGAGAAAGAAACTTCGACGAGATGTGTTGGGCTATTATTTCAAAGGCCAGAAAACCTGAAAGCAGTTTTTAAACTTAAAATGTTCGTCTATTTCTTGACTTATTGCACACAACAATTTTTATTTGAATGACATTTCTCTTTTATATCGGTACGAACCTATCAGAAGTAAACTTAATTTTCTAAAACAGAAGGTCAAAGTGGCATTGTTTTAACCCTCTAAACCCCAACCATATTTCAAGTTAAAAACAAAATATACACTCTTCTAAACTGCTAAAATCCATGTTTTTAAAAAAAGTATAGCTTTAATGAAACTTTACTTAGTCAATTTTGTAGGTTTTAATAGTCAAGTTTCATTTTAATTCCGGATTTTAATTACTTGGTCAATGTAATTACCCTACGTGATGTCATTTTAACCCATGGGTTTTAGAGAGTTAATTATGTACAAAATGAGTATAACATTCTCAGTTATGTTACTTTGTAACAGTGTATGCGGCATTCGTCATGTAGCCACATTTCAGTACCAGCGGAATTCGGCAAGATGACAGTGTATGGAGCATTCGTCATGTAGCCACATTTTCAGTACCAGCGAAATTCGGCCAGATGACAGTGTATGCAGCATTCGTCATGTAGCCACATTTCAGTACCAGCGAAATACGGCCAGATGACAGTGTATGCAGCATTCGTCATGTAGCCACATTTCAGTACCAGCAAAATTCGGTCAGATGTGAGTCAAGCACTGACAGAGAGCATTCAGTTCAATATTTTATTCACCTAATTACACTAGAAACTGTCATTACAAAGTAAGAAAATGTCAGTTAGCTCGTTAGTTCACATAAAACTATAGTTCTGAGCCCTCACTTCAGCATGATAACAGGATATATTAAAGGAAGCTGTATTCACAATTAGAGGTGATCTGATTGAAGTGTTTTATGTCAGTATGCCACTGGCTAGATAAAGTCTGTCATTAGTGTTACGTCTCGGTGGAGGGTTCTCACTGGTGTGTAAGTAACAGCCTTGTGAGGAAAGTGAAGAAAGCAGCCGATTGATACGAGCGACCCATGTGTAAATATTCACCGTCGTCAATCGCTTTACTCTTTCCATTAAATATACAGATCTGCTTTGAACTCGCTTCACCGTGTTACTTCTTCAACATCGAGCATTTTCTAAAGAAGATAAAAATACCAGTCTGTGCGTCTATTGATATTGTGATACAGGTTAGACCATGTTATAGTCACATTTCTCTTGAAATCGTAAACATCAAAACAGAAACTTCTTAAATCCTTGTTGCTATACCTTAATCCATGTAATCGTTTTATCTTTTGATAAATACATCCAAGCGTGTGTTCTATTTCTAAAAGAACATGTATGTGATACATCTATATATGGTGCATGTCATGACGAACCTCTGTCACTACTAAAGAATCGTACATTTAAATGAATAAATAAAAAATATATAAAATCCAAACTCTATAGTAAAACCCATTTAAAAGATTTGTGTTTAGTTACGTTTATGATGAATGGACACGTAACGTGATAGACATTAATGCATTGCAATGGAGACAAAAAAAACCGACAAAGAAGGAAGTGAAAGGAAAGGAACGCCATTTTATTCTATTGCTTATCATTATTGTCATTGTAATAGGACATGAGCATTTGGAGGAGAGACGAAATGCAGACAATAGTTTTTTTCAAATGCACAAACAGATTAAGTAAATCAACGAACAATATCAGGTACAATTCTGATTTAATCTAAGTTTCACCATGATATTATTGCTATAAAACATGACAATATAGAACTCCATATAGGAGGTGACAATGATAATTAGCAAGGGTGTATTTACTTGCTGTAACATCTGGAAGGTAGACAGGGTCGGGTCAGTTTCAATCACAGTGCCACCTAACGGAAGTTAAATGAATCATTGTTAAACATCTTAACACTTTTGCATCTTTAAAGTAAGGCTACTATGACGAATCACACATATGTCCAGTAACCCTCGAATCTAATAAACACATGTCATAAGACTGGTTGCGAAACCTTTTAAATATTATCTAAACTATATTTATGTAGGTATGCCTTCAAGAAGAACGGATATATACGATATTGGACGATATGAGAGGGGGGATCCAGGGGGGGGGGCGCCTGCGTGTGAATTAGAAGAATCATTCAGGTTACCATTACAACATAAAAATTAAGGACAAGCGTGTCTTCCCATTAACCCCATTCTGTTTCGCAATGTAACACCTACTGACCATGTTAACAAGACCGAAGTATGCTGATCCAAGACCCGGATGACAAATAGTGTCTGGGTTCATAATGTACGGCCTGACATAGGCAGCCATCAAGTACATCAATTGAGTTGGTAAATGGGAACTTTATGTGGCTAATGGTAGTTGATGGGAGCGTGCCAAATCTGTAAGGACACTAAAGTGAAAACAGTTTCACAGTTCAAAGACAAGAACATACGAAATTAAAAGTACTTTACCCTACAATTAGCCATTAATGATAAATATAGAATAACAGCTCTTTGAATGACACATTGTTGATGATAGGTGAGTTGGCCTAGTGTATCGCACATAGGTAACCGGCTTGAAAAATAAAGCAATGTCGAGCTCGAAGAGTAGTTGGATGGGTTTACAACTCGTGTTGTAAAGCTTGTAACCCTTCAACGGTTCACCCTGTCTCACACTAAGACACTGGCATTTTGTTGCGTGGAATCAAAGGAAACATCGCAGTGAGTGAGGCCGACTTTCCGAGCAGTGGATCCGGGGTCTCCCCCATAATATTAAAAGGAGGACGATACGATATTGTGCTCGGCCCCTCACTTCCCATGCCGAAATCCGTCACTGTTCTTGACTAAAAAAACCCCAACAGTTTCTTACTGACTGATTTCATGAAGGTATTTTGCTCTGATTTTATGCTATCAAATGATTTTGAAAAAACTCATTATTTGAAACTTTTTGATATTTGTTATCAACGGTTTTTGATATTTGATATTATAAGTTTCAAAGATAAAAGTGAAATGTTTACACCTTTTATGGGAAGACGGATTGGTCAGATAAAACTTAAAGCTCTATACAACATTAATTGTTTTTTAAGGGATTATTTCCCTTGCAAAGTAGATATTCTTTGCTAGACTCCACCGTAAACTGTAGCAGAACAGCTACGTTTGAAGGAAACGTAATCCCAAATAAAATAAGTAAGGAGTATTTGATCATTTCCAAAACTGGCACTGAATAATTCAAAACCTATAGTCACGATGTTTACAGAGAAGTAGAATTTCTTAATGTCAGGACTTGAATATCTTTGTGAATACACATATGTATGGCCACACAGTTGATGATGCCCAAGATTTAGAGATACATGTTATAACAGTTACAACAAAGAAAACATATACACCCCAACGGAATCTTCGCTCTGCTGATCTGTTTGTATTGTATCAACCAAACCCCGTTAGTCACATGAGCGATAAGGCCTTCTTTGTCTGCGCCCCTAAACTCTGCCACTTGAACTCTGGTAATGCCTGTCTGGCACCAGCTTCAAAACTGGCCTGCTTACAACCGATGAACAATGCCAGTTTCTTAATTCCTTGTTCTTATTTTTTATACAGCACTAGTGAGCAACTGGAAGATGGATATTAGGTGCTATATATAAGTTTATTATTATGGAACCTGATCTTGTTGTAAACATGTAGCTATTAATGGAATTTTGAAAAGCGAAGTGGGAAACGTTTGGTAAAATACTAGGGCAGAGAGGGATGAACATACATGTATATGTAATACGTTTATGCTAATTCGCTATGTAACCACAGGGGGGAATAAATTACATCTTGTTTCCTGAACACAGGCGAGAAACTATACCGGTAATTAATCAAAGCCAGCATATCCATCTGACTTTACGAATGTTTTACCTTATCAAATAAAGAAATAATAGAAACTCCGAGAGATGCTTTTAGTCACATTTCAACTAATTACATGTATTATGTTTACATTGATGAGCAAGAAAACTTTGTTTCCGTGTTGTAAATTGTATACTTTATTCGCTTGTAGTAGAAGCTAAACAAACAGAATTCAGTAGCTGACATCAACACGGAAGGACTGCACTGATAAACAAATACATGATTTACACGGTAATACACCACTCTGAGAATCCTTTGTTCAATAGTGTCTCCTATCAGCACGTGATAGCAGTAATAACACCAATAATAGAAACTCCAGACGGTTCGTGTTTGTCTAGAGCTCCACGAGAGCATATATAACGGTTACAGCAGGGGTCATCATCACAGTCTGAAAGCCCGGCTAATTGGTTCAAAAGTGGTGTTGGAAAGCTTCCAGGCCTTTAAGGGTTCGCCCCTGTCTCGCACTGAGACACTGACAAAAGTGGTTTTGCTCATTAATTGCCTCGGTCAACCGAGCTGAAATTGGGTACCCGGTCGGAAGCAATGGTAATGTGAAGGTTAACCTTCTTGCACTTAACAGCCAGCTTATGTTGCATATTCCCCGGGGAGTTGACGACATTGTTCAAGTGACTGAGGTAATAATGTGGACCCCTTTGAGCATGCTGTGGCAAAGAGCAGGCGCAATGTAAGTGTAAACATTATTATTATTATTATTGAAATTAAACTCACGGGAAAAGTCGTACTTTTGTTACGGCGGTGAGATAGTTCAGTTGGTAGAGCATATCACGAATCTATAGTTCGAATTCCGCCGTTGGAGCCAAGATATCTTCTCTGACACTCTTGTTATACTCAGTGATGATCTGATGTGATGTCTACGAAAGCCTGGTGAGACCAATTTCGAAATGAAAAACAAAATTAAAAGGCGTAGCAACGCGAAAAAAGGCGAAGCAACGCGAAAAAAGGCGTAGCAACGCGAAAAAAGGTGTAGAAACGCGAAAAAAGGCGTAGCAACGCGAAAAAAGGCGAAGCAACGCGAAAAAAGGCGTAGGAACGCGAAAAAAGGCGTAGCAACGCTAATTTGAAACATAACAACATATTTTAAAAAGGCGTAGGACTTAACCAGGACTTAACCATGTTGTAGGTTCACTTTTATTGGCCGCGATAATTTATGATTGACATTTTTAAGACACCCTTTGTTACACTCATTTGAAAGTGTCGAAATCGCCAGAGTGTATCACCCAGTTCAAGAGAGGGTACAACCCTACATAAATGGTTCAAACAATTTTCGTCAGTAGTCAGCATGCTGTATTGGGTTTGAGAATTTTGTTTTAGCAGTTTGAGCCTGGTGATGGCTGCGTCCGTGCGGACATTGGGGTGATATTGTTGAATTTATGTTGCCATTAAGGCAAGGGGAAGAATGCTAGTATTTTGGCCCCATGTGAAAGGAGAGAGTTGAGAAGTAGGTTTATGTTTGTTAGTGAATATAGGTGTTATTGCAGGGTAAGAGAGAAGGGAGAAGTATTTGTTGTTGATTAGTCAGCATTAATTATTTGTTGTTGATTATTTATCATTTTGTTTTGCTTTATTTTATTCTATTATTTTATTTTAAAATATTTTGTTAAAACTAATAATAATGAATTAGGATTTACCTTGGTTTTAGCAGTTAACTGGGTTTGCCTGAGAAAAGATGCTAGTGGTGA
The DNA here is from genome assembly GCA_031471655.1 of Diodora aspera. Lineage (NCBI taxonomy): Eukaryota > Metazoa > Mollusca > Gastropoda > Lepetellida > Fissurellidae > Diodora > Diodora aspera. Next base: position 1,040 of record JAUELE010253322.1, on the reverse strand, counting down.
GTACGATTTGTTTGATGGGTTAAGTACATTATGTATGGTGAGTTGCTGCTGGCCCAATGTAAGTGCGAGTTTACGGCCCTGGAGGGTGTATTTGATGCAGTGAATAAGTACGTGTTCTATAATAGTGCAAGGCGCGTTGCAGTAGTTTAGTGTTTGTATTGGATTGAGAAGTTAGTTTTACCCAGTTTGAGCCTGGTAATGGCTGCGTCCGTGCGGACATTGAGGTGATATTTTTGAATTTTTCCCTTTTTTATGGTTGTATGCGTCGATGCACGCCACTCTGTACAAATATACAGTTGTCATACATGTAATTTGAGTGCATTTGTACACCATTGCCGAGCAGCTTAACTGCACAAACCGGCTTTATTGTTGTGTTGTTATACTGATTACGTAATCTAAGATAAGATTATGGCAGCCTAGCAACGCGCTGTTGTCGAGTATGTTCTCATTAACGCCACGTGTTATGGTCAGGGAAACGCAAAAGCCAACAAGACTATTTTCAAGTATATTAATTTCGTCTCCACGGCAACGGGTGAATACAGGATGCGGCATGCCTACATGTATGGGCCGTGTAAACATCAGCACTAATTACTTGTCTAGAAATACGAAAATTAACATAACACAGATTTGCTTGTGTTTGCACTATCTTATTTTATATAACGCTGAAGATTTATTTGTGTATTTGTTCATTTGTCCACTATTTGTTCGCCTTTCATTCATTCTTCTGGATATAAGTCTGGATGTGCACACCACACGGAAGCTGTTAAGACACATGCGGAACCATAACTACCACATACATGTTACTGACATCTGAAAGAAACACGCTCAGAAAAATTATTACAACCTTTACCAACTCCTGTATTTATTTCACTGTTAAAAAATATCCAGGGGTGGCGCCAGCCCCCCCCCCTCCAGCCGGGAAATTTTTTTAGCAAATCATCCATGAAAATTTCGGAGAAAATGTGTATACATGTACATGTATTTTATTGTGTTATTTGAAAATGTGTGTATTTGTCGGGGATCTCAGAACCCTTGTCGGG
>JAUELE010253311.1:0-10744 GCA_031471655.1 Diodora aspera | reverse complement strand
TATCCATGGGCGTGGGTGGGTCAGGGCTCGGGGGCTTTACTTTAGTTCGGTGTGGGGCTGAATCGCCCACTTTTTGGTTACAAAACGGGTTTTGTTTTGCTTTAACAAAGATAAATAAATACGTGACCAGTAATTGGATGTATACACTATCCATGGGCGTGGGTGGGTCAGGGCTCGGGGGCTTTACTTTAGTTCGGTGTGGGGCTGAATCGCCCACTTTTTGGCTACAAAACGGGTTTTGTTTTGCTTTACGAGTTTTCCGACCCTGTACCATGTGGTGCCACCAACCACTTGACGTCCCCCCAGCCACCCCCCGCTCATTGCCCCCCCCCTACAAACTCTGAATTGCTTCCTCCTCCCCTGCTACTCATTATAAAACTATCAAACCATTAATTTTATATTATATTTTCAGATAAGCTTTTTGAGCTTTCGTCTGCAACACATGACAAAGTTGAACATTGTAGTGCATGATCTGAAGGGTGATTAATGTGTTTCAGTTTCATCAAAATTAATGGAAGTATCTAACTAATTTGCTATCAATGTTACTTTTGCGCATTGCCTAATCATAGTGGAATACATTTATAAAATATTGGTTTAGTTACACTGAATGCTAAATATGTTTTGAGGTTTGTTTTCCAGTCAGATCCCTCAGGGACAACTTATGGTTAAGTTGATTTTCATTGCTCAAAAAGATATCAATATCTTTCCACGTATCAATTTTCAACAAGAACGTTCAGTGGTGAGGTTTAGAAGAACACGACACACCATACTTGTGAAGCCTTTCAGTTTTCAGATAATACCAATAACAACTAAATCACGAAAAAGTCTCAAAATAGAATGTGCAGTCGGGTTTCTGTCAATTATTTAAAAGCTACATACCAAAATTGCCATAACCCACTCAAATGGTGCTTTTAGTCGCTAAACGGGTAATTCCTGGAAGAATCTCTTTAAAATACATGTTCCCGAGCTTTACCAAAAACGTATAACAATTGTGTCGCAAAGCTTGAGAAGAGGCTTCCTCTCCCACGTTGTTTCTCGTTCAATAGAGTATTTATCTTAGAATCCAAGAATATTTATCTTACAATCCTAGACTATTATCTTACAATCCTAGAGTATTTATCTCAGAATCCAAGAATATTTATCTTACAATCCTAGAGTATTTATCTTACAATCCTAGAGTATTTATCTCACAATCCTAGAGTATTTATCTCACAATCCTAGAGTATTTATCTTACAATCCAAGAATATTTATCTTACAATCCTAGACTATTTATCTTACAATCCTAGAGTATTTATCTCAGAATCCAAGAATATTTATCTTACAATCCAAAAATATTTATCTTACAATCCTAGAGTATTTATCTCACAATCCTAGAGTATTTATCTTACAATTCAAGAATATTTATCTTACAATCCTTTCTTAAGTCGACCTGGGAACATGAATATTGGAGTTACGTCCACCAGCCTTGCTCGATTATGATTCATTTGTATTTACTCTCTAATGTTAAAAGCTGTTTAGCGAACCTGTATAACTTGTTGTAAATACAGTATTAACGCATCGGGTCCGGGAAGATTCGGCCTCGGAAAGATTCGGTCTCGAGAAGTTTCGGCTTCGGAAAGTTTCGGTCTTGAGAAAATTTGGTCTCGGGAAGATGCGCTCTTGCGTAGATTCGGTCTTGGGAAGATTCAACCAGTAAGATTCGGTCCCTGACTTTCATCAGTTAATGAGCGTTACCATGTGTATATTATCATTCTACACATTTATTTTATAAACTTCTTTTGTTGTGATCCATGTCAACAAATACGCATTTTACATACCATGCAATTTATGCAACTTTAAAGAATGCAAATGAAACCTGAAGAGCCAGCAGGCAGTTTACTGTGCTAACAATGTCACGTGGTTTCAGTAACTTGTCACTGATACCATGTATGGTCGAGATGAATGATACACTTCTAAACAAGATGAAAATGGATGACAAAGAGAAGGTGGTCGCAGATCTGCATGCCTGATGATCCTACAGGATGGTGACTGTGAAGGGAAGAGCGCCATCTGACACGGTCCACTGCACTTTGATTTCAGGAGTCAGGTTTGATATTAAATGGTTTCCTAAAAGATTTCAGAGTGTCTCTTAAGCATTTCCTCTGACCTTCCTGGGATCTCTTGCCTTCCTGCAGTTCGCCGTGGTCTTTTGGTTCAGATAGTTCGGCATGCCAACTGAACAAACTGGAATGGCGGTTACTTTATTAACCGACAAATGCTACAAATAGCTTTGTTTTAAAGAGTACAAGAGAACACTATAATTCCTCATCTGAATGCTTTAATCACGAGGAGACTGAACATAGATGGATCACGAATCGGTTTGTGTGAATGAAATGTAAAAATGGAGAGCAGTGATAAAAGTATCGTCTTTTGATCAACCGTATTACCACAGTGCCACGTTCGGGTCGGGGAAGATTCGGCCTTGGGAAGTTTCGACCTGTTTGGAAGAGTCGGCCCTGTCAGTTAATCACATATGTAGTCAATTAATGTTTTCATGTGGCTATTTTATAGCTTAATTGATAAGCCGATTAAATTACGACAGTTGTAGCAATAGCGTTCAAGTAGAGAGAACAAACTCGTTTCTTGTAACAATGTTTTATTTCATGCATAATATGTATTTAATAAACAACAATTGTTCGTTCTCGCTGTCACGCTTTATATTTCTCTCGTCTGTTTAGTTCTTCTTCTTCCTGTTCTCTGTATCGGGTAAAGACACTTTGTCTCATGAAAAACAATACAGAAATTCATTAACAATCACGAAAATATACATTCTAATCGAGGAAATGTTCGGAACACTCTAACTCATAAGTTTAGTCAAACCAGGAAGATTTGGTCAATACAGGACCACGTCTTCCTGGGCAGACCTTCTCGGTGTCCGGGTTCTATCTCTAGAAGACCCTGGACAAATCTTAGCCCGAGGACATCAGTAATGAACTTGCCCCTACTGTTTCCCAGGAAGCACGGCCTGGTCAAATATACTTGCACTTTCACAGTAGTTGTCAGCGATATTTTAGTTACATGTATATCACCACGATACGCAAGCTTCATTCTCCGAGCTGCATCTATGCAGTAAGCATTGGACATAATTTATTCTTGGCAAGATTCCAAACCGCACCCAGTCTAGCTTATTGGTTACAAGATTTACTCTACGTTCACAGTTATGACAAGTAATTCTTGTCTTCAGGTGGTGTTAAATGAATATGCAGGAAGTCTATCATTTTCCACCACGCATGTTCTTGCGCAGCCGCAGTCGCTCCTGAACTTCCTCCCCACACAACAACACATTCTGAAAGAAAAGAAAAGGAGCAGGTATTGGACATTCAGATGTACAACATATAAATACATTTAAAGAACATAAGGCATGTTTAAAAGTAGCGAAAATATAGGAACCTTTAAAATTGGATGTGTGTTCTGGAACACACAATATGTTTGGTGCATTCAGTGTTAATTAAAAGAAAGGACAAATCAGATACGCTCGCTTAGTCAAAATGGAGCTGGAAAAAACTAATGGTATGAAATATAATTAACACACTGTCCAAGGTTTTGTTCATGTAGTTATTGATTTGAAGATGCAGATGTATGTAGCACATCCTTTCTATTGTATTATGCACTATAAAACGTGTGTTGTTACATCTTTCAAATGTACAGAATACACATTGTTTACTTTACAGGACAATAAACATACCTTTTGGAAAGTTTATTTTCTATTTCAAACGATCCGTATTCATGAACAAGCTAGAACACCTTTCAATGTCGGACTCAGGGCATTTTGGGAATTAAACACTATTTGTAGAGAGTGTTTCGTATTTTGCTGCAATGAGCTATACATAACCGAAATCGATAGACGTTATTTAACATGAAAATATCGATAATATATGCATTCTGTGAACCTAAACGTTGAATCTAAACGTTCTAAGAGTAACTTGCAATCACTATACAGTTTTAGTTATGTCTTTTTCAATCTACGGTGTAGGCCGGACTTAATACTCCGAGAGTAAGGAATGAAGTCAAGGGATCACATACTCAATTTCGAATGGTATGACGCATAGCACAGGGGCATGTTAGGAGGCTCTATAAGGTGACCCGCATCTGGATACGTCACCATCTCAATATTGTCCCGCTTGTCTTCCGAACATCGTTGTCTGAAAGCATGTGTTAGCTCCTTGGTGTTCCACGTCTTGTCATCATCGCCAACCAGATATAAAATATGGGCATTATTTTCCCAGGCCTCAAACAGATAATAGACAAACATTATAGGAATTGTTTTATCAATCCTGACAAGCATCACTAACATTGTCTACTACTACTACTACTACTATTACTACCACTACTACTACTACTACTACTATTACTACTACTATTACTACCACTACTACTACTACTACTACTACTATTACTACCACTACTACTACTACTACTACTACCACTACTACTACTACTACTATTTACACATCTGCTACTATCTTACTACCACTAGGATGACTACTGTTACTTCTGCTACTACAGGTACTAACAATACGGTGTCTGCTACGGAGCAACCACTACTATCACCAGCACTACTTCCACTACTAAGACTTCTTCTTCTACTACTGCTATCACTGAGGCAATACTACTACTACTGCTACTATCTTACTACTACTACTCCTACTGCTATGACAATGAGGACTACTTCTTTACTACTACTACTACTACATCATCATCATCATTATCATTATCATCGTCATCATCGTCAATACTTGCAGGTATAATGTGATCGGAAACTCCAATGAATGCATTCGAAAAAATAATGCCTTCGTCGGTCCTTTCCAGCTTTCTTTGCTGTATCCTGCAAAACACACCGAAGTGCATTAACAAGTAACTTAACTGCTATTTTTTGGTTACATCAAGACCGCATTGAAAATCAACATTTTGAAAAAGAACAATGCAAAACATAGGGTTGCCACCCACTTCATTGAGCTAAGTTATGTATCACCTCGATATTTAAATACTTTGAAACATTAAAAACAATAGTTCCGTCTTTATACGACAGCATAACGCTGCCCAGATTTTTGTCAAGACCCTGAATCAAGGTATGGAAAACTGAATATATCACTTTACTATAGCCAGCTCTGCTTGCGCCTGTCTGAGGCACAGCTAGGAGAGACAATCATAATTATAGTCCCAGGAATAATAACTTGCACCCATTTTACATATATTTATAGAACTTTACAGTCTTAGAGTCTTGTCAAAAGTCTAGACGCTACAGACAGGGATTAATTACGGACTTTGACCCGTTAAAAGAGCTACAAGTTAAATCGAAAAAAGGCGCTGGATTTTATATGTATAAAACTACAAACTAATTGAAAATCAAATACTAGTTTAAAGTGTCACAAATTATTTCATGAATATCGCGTCTTTTCTAGATAGCAGTGCGTTTTGTAGATATCGAAATGTAGCCTCTGAAATAAGATTAATATTTCTAAAACATTTTATTACATTGAAACGATATACATTTTTAATAAAATAAAAAAGATCCCAGAGAGCCTGCTCACTTCAGAAGTTGCAGCTATCTAGTCTGGGAAAATATCTAGACTGTATGCTTGTCTCTGTTAGAATAAACCCCAGGGTCTGGATGACAGACTAGGTTGCGATTATAATGTGTAAAATCGAAGGGATAAATTTATACCTTGAAATATAATGTATGGGAGGTTACAAATGAATAGTTCACAATTGTCGAATGAAACACTTAAAGAATTGTTTGAAGTAACACGTAATCGCTTCGTTTCAAGCTTTATATGACAGACTTACTGAACGCCTGTAAGAAACACGCTGTCACCTCGCTTCAGTTTGCTCTGAGACATAGCAGGGGGCCCACTGATGTTGACGATTGCTTTAACATGTCAATATGAACGGAGAATATTTTAATATTTAAGGAGAAATTGTCTTGAGGAAAAGTTTTGCGCAGTATGGGAAATCCTTGAGTCATAATAACACAACATGAACTACAGAATGCAAACCCTGGTAGAATGCAAAAGGGCTTCGTCGTGTTTACAGTAGTAGCAACACAACATGAACTGCAAGATGCAAACACAGGTAGAATACAGAATGGGTTCATCATGTTCTCAGCAGTAGCAACACTGGTTGTAGGCAATGAATGCTGTTCTGAGAAGCGCATGAAGTCCCAAGCGAGACTCCCCACAGTCTGACACTTCACACGCTCCTCACAGAAGCGGTAGTGGGGCTGTCGGCATACATGCATAGAGGAGGCGATGCTGGGAGTTGATCACTTATGTTAAATAGCTCGTGAAACGTCGCGATTTGTTTGTGTTTTCGATTATATTTAAGTGTATGCATTATAGTAAAAACTCGACGTGAATCTATGAAATAAGCACCTCATAGTGTAAATGTGTAACTCCTAAAAGTACCCACCTTGTGTGTGGCATACCCCATGGCAAATGCTAATTCTCCTCCCTTTGACATCCCAACTACTCCGATACCATCACCGACAACGTAGGGGCGACTGCATAACCAGTCCACTGCTTCCTGTTACAGATACGAAGCTCTTCCTTTATATCATTGAAAAAACCATCTGTGACATTTTTAAGAATTGGATATACATTGGCAACAAAAGAACAGAATTTTCATTGAATGCATTCGTCAAGAAGACCAATGAATAAATTGTGAGTGCTCTTCATAGATAAACACTTAATTATATATACACATCGTTATAATGGTTGTCACCCCAAGATATATTAAAACATTTTTAAAGGATAGACATATTTCTTATCCTTTATATCCCAATATATATTTTTTTGTAGGAGGTGACAACCATTATTACCCTGGGAATATGAACCGCTGAGATATTTTAACTTGGTCCCAAAAATAATGAGATCCGTACCGATATTCGGGGTCGGTCAGGTAATCTGAACCGTAGCATGTTCTGGCCTTGTGACAAGTTGTGACAACATGCTATGTTGAATATTGCGCACCTATTAGGTCTACATTGGTAAAAGTATATGGCACTAGGCACTAATGCAAAACTTCACTTATGGATTTCCACCTCTTTATTTTGAAATCCATAACTGAAGTTTTGTATTAATGTCCGGAACACTTCTAAAATGCCACTGAAAGATATTGTTACTAATTAAGCTATAGGCACTAATATAGGTAGAACACACATCTTAAAAAACTGAAACGGTAAAGCTAAAGGCTTTATCTCAGATTTACACACCGCTCATTGTTCTGTAGAAACTCTTATCAAAGCATAAACGTTCTTGACTTGACAACGAAGCAACTTTGATTTTCCCGGCTTGTTCGCTATGCTTTTTTTGTTTTTTTTTGTTTCTTTTATACAGGGCGCTGCTATTAATGTAGGTTAATCTGAGCAGATCTGCAGAGGTTAGGTCAAAATCCTTTGATGTAGTATGTTGTTTGAGAAGTGTGATTTCAATTCAGGTGTTTCGAAAATTGAACTTTTAGAAATTAATTGGGAACTGATTCAAATCACACCGTTGTGTTCACTATAGCTGGCGTGACGATCTGGCAACATACATAACGATTTGGGCAAAGGATATTTTCCTGTCACGGATCCTTGTAATGATTGCAGGAGGTCGCAGTTGTTCGAAATACAATCCGTTCAATGACAAATGAAGCAATCAGTATATTTAAAAATAAATGACTGCTGACTGGCCGACGTAGGAGACCCAGTGATTTTGCTAGATCGCCGCGAACAACAACAGCAAGACAAAAGGACATTGTCATCCACTAAGGTAAGGAGGAGGAGACTGACCAGAAAGTAGCCAATGTCCAGATCACTGATATCTGTGACAAGATCATCATAGGCGAAGTAACTTAACGCCAACGTCGCAAACCCTCTGGACGCCAGGAGAGCAGCTCTGATCTCCAAGATGCCCCCAGTAGAACCGTACATGTCTATCACACCAGTATACGGTCCACATCCTGTAAGTGCACAACATCAGTTTAATTATAGCGAATCAAGGCGATCGTTTGGGGTCTATTTTTAGTTTAATTAATATCCGTTCGGAATCTTGTCTGCATATCAATCAGCACGTCTCGGTATGAAAATGCATTTGCTTTGGAACTGCTCAACTGAACGAGTGAACTGGTGTTTACTGTCGCTCTGGACAATATTTCAGCCATGGCTGGACGGTCATATATAAGACCATGCACAAGAATGGTTTTTAGAAATAGCTTACAATTGTCGAAATGGATTGCTTCATACATATTTATGGCTGCACAACGTGTTTTCGTTTTCTCTCAAAAATGAAATTTTAAACGATGAATGCAACTTTAATGGTGTACGCGCTGTTCTATGACTGAGTTAGTGTATCTGAAGGTACGCAAGGCTAGTCGAAGTCAATTTTACGCTTTTATTAAGTACTTTACGCCGTCCTCACATCTTGTGGACGTTACAACCTGACCATATTGTATGGAATGTACGGCGGTACAGCATTTAGTGTTCCCTAAACAAGTACTTTTGCTCCAATTCAATACTTTAAGGAATTATTTTAGAGACTTATTATATAGTTACCTGGTGGGATAAATAACGTGCCTCTTATTCTGCCCTCGCGAACAACAAGTCTTTGTACATCTTTGTGTTTGTACCATCTTTCGCAGATCGTGGTTGCTATGACAACAGATGGTGGGTGTGTCAGATCTTCAAAGTCAATGTGATTGTTGATTAAATTTATCTCAAAACGTAGAGGTTTCGTGACGTCATACGTTATAATCCGGGTCTTTTTGCTGATGGGTTTCATGCTCCAGAACAACCCCATGCAGTCCAATCCTGGGATGAAAAGTATGCATACAGATACAGTGAGGTGAAGAAATCAGACATGACAGTCCAGTTGATAGTTTTAGTACAATATATGGCGTCCACGCACAAAAATGCAAACAGAGAAATCATGCAAACACTAGTATTATTATGCATTAGGTCAATTAAATGTCTTAATAGCCTATTTTAATAATATTGATTAACGTGGAAGTGTATGTCCAAATCACTTTTGTGGATTTCATATAGTAGGGAAGGTTGGGGTGCATCATCTTACATCACACTTGTAAAGAATATATATATACATATGTGGTGTCCGTATATGTGCAAATGTGCAGAATTATTGCTGCATTAGGTTCGTATAGACAACAGATCTGTTGTCCTTAACTGTTCGTGACATAATACTAGTATTTACTGCTGACCTGTGTATGTTCCCCCTTTGGAAGCATCTCGCGTCGTGTCCAAAGATCCGCTCTGGTCAGTGACAAAGTGACCACAGGAAATAAACACAGCCTTATTTTCTTCAACCCTGACTTGTAAGGTCACATTCTGCAGTGGACGAAGACCTTGTACTTCAATCCGAAGTTCTTCATCTACAAGAGATATCTGCGGGTGGACAGCTATATTCGCCATTTTGGAGCCCGTAGCAAGTCTAACTGAAGGTACTGACGTACATGTAACACATCTTCGTGTCTGCATCAGGTGACCTGCCTGAAATCTGTGGAAAAAGACGATAAACATGAGGAGTGCATTGGCATAAATCTAGCTAATCTTTGTGTGGGTCTGTTATGTATGATTCAGTTCATTATATGCAGGATTTCAACTTCATCGCCACCTCACTGCGCTGTATACAGTTTATCGACCCACGACCGAGCAAAATAATCCCCAGCCACAAGAATGGAAGTGAGGGGAGAAGCAAGTACTACAGAAAGTCGAAGCGCAATCAGTTACCTCCCTTACGTTCCAGTTATCTCTTGGACATGATTGATGTAGTAATGATTAAATGGTGAGCTGTCTGGAACACCGACAACTCACCACTTAATTCCTACTACAGGATGTAACAGTATGTGTGTAGGCCTATGTATGAAATAGCATCGTAGGTAATCGGGGATTTCCGCTCAGACTCGAGAGCGCGTGAGATTCACAACTTTGAAGATTGATAACGCGATAAGTACATTTCCGATTTCTTTCATCGTGGATTTATTGTGACGAGAAATGTATTAGTCTTCATTGAGCGTACATTTGAATGAAAATATTTCCAGGAACATTTTGCAATTAACTCTTTAGGTACGACACCGTGATTTGTTCAAACATGTGTTATTACTCATGTCTATCGTTGTCATGGAGACACTAATATGTACTCTCGGAGCATTAATTTACTCTCGTTCTCTTCCGATTTGAAAATAGTGAACTACCCAATGGCAGCCATGTTGAATGTCAGAGATGTTAAATGAAGAATGGCTCCGAAAAATGGGCTCCGAATGCCGGTTAAACACTGCACAAAGCGGTAGCACTCTGTCGGTTTAAAGTTTTTCTTTAGCCACTGATTTGTGCATGTGCAGTTTTGCATCTTCGCGATGGAACACATGTAGTCTTAAGCTTATCTCCTGTTATACCAGCTTTCCAAAACTTAGTATGATTTCATACTAAATATACAACTTTCTTTACAACTGAATGTCCAACAGGCCTGACGCGCCAGATAAAACGTAGACAAAAGGGATAAAAATAGAGTTAGGATAATCCGGAAAAGGCGGGAGTCTAATTATAACGCACTGACTAAATATAACGCACTAAATATAACTCCCTGGTAATATTTAACATTACAGTGCCGTAGCACCATAGGGGCAGGGGATGTGCCCCCCCCCCCCCATGTTTTTTCACATGAAAGAATTAAATTGATATTTTTGCTGTCTAAAGTCAAAACAACGTAAAAT
>JAUELE010253300.1:0-10745 GCA_031471655.1 Diodora aspera | reverse complement strand
TCGAGAGACATTGCTCGGGATACCGCATTGACTGAACTATCTGGAGGCACTGTGTAGTGTACCACATCAACCGAGGCATCGAGAGACATTGCTCGGGATACCGCATTGACTGAACTATCTGGAGGCACTGTGTAGTGTACCACATCAACCGAGGCGTCGAGAGACATTGCTCGGGATATCGAGTCGACTGAGCAATCTTGAGACATTGTTCAGAGTACCGTGTGTACGGGGCTACCTGGGGAAAGTGTTCCGAAAATAAGGTGTACGATCTGGAGACATTGCTCGAGATATCGCATCGACTGGGCACATGTCACATGCCACATGCCACATGAAAAATTCCAGCCATGTGGCATGACTGCTGTATCCTGACATGTGATTTAGGGGAGATGTGTTCAAAATGTGGAAACGATATTTGTATTATAGCTATGGTGAATGGTGCCTGCATCGTCTCTACATTTGTGCTTTGGGTGCTCATAAACATTATATTGACGCGTCACTACATTCCCAGAGAATAACTCTAGTGACCTAACGGATACAAAACCGGATAAACTATGCATGTTTGAGGGGAAAAAACTACACGTGCTCTTCGTTTTTCGAATTCCTGGGAACATTGTACGTAACTGGAAGTATATGACGTAGAGTTTGAGTTTATTTTTCTTACACAAATGCGGTAGTCACTGTGGGCTCCCATCTAAGACAGAAACATGTAATTTTTGTTGTGTTTAGTAGCATCTATTCCTGGACATGTTGATCCTTTCTTACCTCGGCATCACATATATTCCTAGTGGATCGTGTAACAAAACCCGAGACAAAAGCAAGCTAAATTTATTCTATTGTTACATATTACCATTATGGCCGGTTTTTTTATGTTGCTTGTGAGCTGACCGGAACAGCATTCAAACATACGATAACTGAGATCGAAGCAGTGTGCGAAGTGTACATGGGGGACATGAATTTCTTACATTTGTTGGGAATAATATATCAGCAATGTCTAAGACGTATTAACAGCATACTTCAGTGACTGACAAATAACTATAGGCCACATGTGTCTGCCTGTGACCTTCACTGAGGTTGAGGCACTTAGTACGTGCAAATTAGCTCTGCATCTAAATGCTCAACATCAGAATGGAAACGCCGAAACTTGCGAAACATTCTGGAAATCTGGCTTGAGTTTCCATAAGCAGCTACATATTACGCAGTGAAATGGTTTCAGGTTTCAGTGTGACGTCACCGATCTGAAAGAGACACAACAACGGCGATTTCCGGCGATCGGTATTCCGAAATAGGATTTTTACATCGTGGAGTGTGAACGTAGTTAAAGTGACACTAGAACAGAAAGCTGTCGATTTACTCCAACTCGGTCTAAGGAAGTATCCCTACTTACCTCATGTCGCCGGCCACAAAGGATCCACGCCGGAATCTCCAGTACAGGATGTCGTTGTTTGTGTTGTAGCAGTGTGTCTAGAACCCCGAAACAGAAGATATGATAATTTCCTCCTTTAACGATGCATTCGGTATCAAATTAAACGTTTTCAATAGGATGAGTTGAATTCAAATGATGTTTTACGCAAGGTGCACATCGAGCGAAAAGGGGATCGCTGGGACAGAAATTGAAGGCAAAAGATCCCATTGTCCCCAAAGTCGCCTTATACGACAAGCATTGGGTTACTGGGGGCCCTTTTCTATCTAAGTGAGGTTTTCAATAGGTAAACATACACGCTCCCCTTGTGAAGGAGATTAAAAAGGAAATTCTATCATACATTTGCACGTTACGCCCATGTTACGCTCTTATGAGTGTGTATATATGCGCATGATGTTACAGGATGGAAGGTATTTTGACTTTGTGTTCACAATGACATGCATCCAGCATAGTTTGCATCCCCTTGAAATGTTCAGATTGGACCGGACTGTCTTTCTCTTGTCTCTCGAGCTCGTGTCAGACGACTTCAGATTCAACAAAAAAAAAGAAGTCAGATTCACAATAATATCACTTTACTCACAGGCGCTCGGTGACTGCCAATATAGTGTAACATTGTAGTTTATTCAATACTAATATAGCGGCTAGCCACCATCAATAGTGAACCGAAATGTTCCAATGGTAAGACGGACATTCACATTGTTCCTAATTTCTGTGTTCATCGTTAAGTTCCTGTCACTCTTCAACTGTGAGGGAACCTTTCGAGCTTCATTGCATACCCTTTCCTAAAAATCATTCGCTGTATGTCCTAAACAATGGTGTTTGTCCTCTCTCTATAATGGTTATACATGTGTCTGCAACATGTGTGCGGTGTAAATGAAGGAGAATGCAAACTTGCCGTGTTTTTGGCAATTAGAGATACAAACTATTCATGCCTGCGAACACGATCCCAGTGATTAAACTTCTTATGAATGCTTCCATCTGTACCAGGTTCATTGAAGTATAGTATGGTCACTCCTTCATTCAATATCGACCGAGACGTTCTAACAAACTACAGATTATGGGTGGAACGGTATACGCCGGTATTAGTAGAACCGCGGTATTTTTTGAACCGAAGGTGATGTACCGAACCGAACCGTGGTGTCTGTGTACCGTTTCACCCCTACTACAGATCTGTCTCAAATGTGTCTTTTGTGTCAAGAGTACTTTGTTTTGAAAAGAATATGTAATCATACTTATACTGATATGGTTAAAAAAAATGCAGTCTGCTTATAGGTGTGGGCAGAGTACAGAGCTAGCTGCAAGCCGTGGATTTTGAGGGTGGTGTTATTCCAGTGTTGCTTGGTTTATCAGCAACATTTGCTACTAGTGACCATTCCATTCTCTTAAATGCCCTATCAAATAGATTCGGTGGGAAACGCAAAGCTTTATTCTGGCTTAAATTATATATTTCTGGACGGTTCCAAGCTGTGAACTGTGCAGGTTAACGACTGTGTAACTAACAAAGTTCATCTCGAGTCTGGTGTTCACCAATGATCTGTTTTGGGACCGGTGCTGTTCACTATTAATGCATCTTCATTTGATAGTATTGCACTATCGAATGTCCTGTCATTCCATCTTTATGCTGATGATACACAGCTGTATTAGTCCTTCAAATAAACTGTTGTATCATCAGAAAAAGAAGTGTTCTGTTGTATGGAAAGATGCCTTAAGCATAAGAAGACCTTGATATGTGCTAATTTCCTCAAGCCGCTAGTCATGTGTCACAAGTCTGCTAGAAGTATACTCACTCAGAAGGACATATGGACATACTGATTGGTTGATGAAAAGTTGTATGGGACGGACGGAGGGTTGAGCTGGATGAATAAGCGGATGAAAGTATGGGTGAATAAACTAATAGATTGATGGCTGGCTGGATGTTCACCTGGGCTGAGGCGATGAAGAGTAGCTGCTCGTTGGTGAGGCCCTTGCCAGAGGGTGCCGCCTTCTCCCTCCCCTTCTGGGACTGCCACAACTGGTATGCCTGCAGAAAGTATCTCACATATTTCATTTTTGTTTATATAATTAGGTGGCATCCAAGTCGCAAGTAATTCTGACAATCCCTACATTTAGAGCCAACTACCAACGTACCAAATGGACAGGAAGCAAAACTTGGATTGTAGGGAAACTTTGCCTCATACAATTGGGTGACTGATTCAGATGTTAACGTAGCTTCCAGCAATATATCTGCTGTCATGACCCTGATATCCTGATGGATACCTTCCTAATGCTGGATACATGTTCGAGACTCGGATGCAGGTACACAAAGGATGGTGGGATAGTGTAAGTACGAACGACAAGGCTATCCAGAGGTCTACAACACAAGACAATATTGACAATATTTGTTACGGTTGCAACATAGTCCTGCTTCATGATTGTGCATTTTCATATTTGGTATAGTCAGTCCTGTGCAAAATTTTAAGCAAACAAAGCGATTCTGTGACATTGTGAACTGTCGTGACCAGTCTTTTGAAGGCAAGAAAATACTTCGAAGCCTAAATTTTAGTCAACTTCTACAGTCTGGCAATGACTGATGCTTACTCCCCACCACGCAAAAATACAACAACACAAATAATCACACACTCAAGCACACGTACGCTACCTGTATGTGAATAAGACTACCTGGTATGAAAGGCGAACTCCAGATGTGATGGTGAGTGCCTCCGTGGCAACAAACGCCGGATTTAACGGTAGCTGCGGATGAAAATGTAAAGCACATGTTCTTTGAAGACGTCGACAGGAGTCGTCGGGTTCAACATAAAAACAAATTGCAACACCTGGCCCCGGGCGTGCATTGTCCATATCAACACATGAGATGCAATATATATGTATATACCATATCTGATAACCAAACCCAGCCGTACAAGTTCCACACACGTGCTTTGCCAGCCTTGCTAAAGTCAGTTCGTCTAAGGATGAATGAAATTATTTTGGTATGAATTAAACATAAGGGAGGACACGAACCAAATTAGCAAAAGCATAATTTAGTGACTGAAGCTGTGTGATAAAGATGGATAGATGGATGATCCAAGGGTGGATGGCACATAAATATCACTTGCCAGGTTACTTCCAAAAACAATTAATTAATACAATTGTTTTGCTTACGTGTCATTTCTTAACTGACGAGAAAAAGCTGTTCAAATGCAACTCACATATTGTGTTTTACCATCGGGACTAACGACTGGCCCCTGTGTTTTGTTAGTGTACGCGTCAACTACACACTTCTTGACGTCGGTGTACGCCGTCCTCGTGGCGTTGGTCCACCATTCAGTCTTGTCTTTCATCAGTTCCCCGTCCTTGTCCCATCGACTTCCTGAACAAAAACATCGAGAATCTAAATGAAGGTTGCCAATGGTGTCATTTAGTTGCTCAATGAATCATAACCCCATTGCAGAGAAAGGTTTATTCGCCCGTCAGTAGTGGATATTACACAGTATTTAATACGACGGGAATGCACTGCCAGCTTGGATGCATGCATTCATGCCTCTTCGTGTTGACCATGGGGGTCAACGAGGATGACGTCATTTGGGAGACTGAGCCATTCCTCAATCCAGGCTTTACCAGCTTCTGACGTTTGATCGGAGACTGCTGTCTACACTGAATCTGCCGGTCCTCAAGATGCTCAGCGGGCGGCATGTTGTGAGATTGTGATGGCCACGGTAAAACAGTGACGTTGTTTTGGTTAAGACAGTCCTACACACGGTGTTGTCGTGTTGAACAACAGAACAACATGCTTTGCACGTGCGAGCAATGACACCTCAAACGTGGCTCGTTTTATTTCGTAACGAGCAGTACAGTTGAGACGTGTCAGAATTTTTTTTTTTTTAAATAATAATAAATATTAACCCATTCGCTTCCATGTATGAGCAGATTACATCTTTTTGCGTTGAACAATATTTGAGGAAACAATGTTGTTAATTAATTCTGTGTTATTTGCCGGCACAATCTTTACATCCTGATCCCTATTATACTGCGCAATCTCCAGTAAATATCCAGCCTTCCAGTGGTTACCAGAAATACAATTCAACTTCAACTTCTAGTTCGGTTTCATTTCTCAGTCTAAGCACAACTTTGTTTCTTCGATATTGTAACACACGATATTTTTTTCTGAATCATGACATGCAGATCAAAAATACATCCAAACAAAACTTAGTCATTCATGAAAATTGTGTTCATTCGTTTATATACTGATTGTTTCTCTGTCTCCTGAAAATATGTAAAGTATACAATATGTAAAGTATACAATATGGGAGAACCTTTCTCCAAGATATAGTTTGCCTTTCATATTTTGAGTACCAGCGTGGATAAAGTATCCCGTATAAATTGACTCACAAAAAGTATTGACATGATAACAGGCATATATACTTTTTGTCGTTCTCAAAGTGATTAAACTACACCAAATGATCCGTATGAACTTTAAAGTGAAACGGCGAAACAAACACTAAACAATACATACCCCATTCGTCTACAATGTGGATGATAAAGTGGCCCAAAATGGACCCAAATGACCCAAAGCTGTAGTAGTGAGGCATCTCATAGTTGTAGAAGGGGAACTGAAGAATGCCGGCGGGCACCAAGAGCTGGTTCCAGTACCAGAGGATGACAATGCCGGTGTCGAAGGGCCTGTAGAACCAACTGGACCTGTCCTCGCCTTCCTGCAACGCCTTGTTCCAGTGAGACTTGGAATATTTGTTCAAGTTCAACACGTTCAGAAAGAAGTCCGATGCATTGACTTGCAACTGAAAATGAAACCACGGCCTCTATTATTGCAAGTTAAGTTCTATTACATTTTATATGTGAATTAATTATTGGACAAATCAACAAAATCAACACATTTTAGTGCCTATACTTAGTCCATACTTGTTAATCAACAAGTTAATCTGCGTCCAAACGAACAAATTAGTTACCACAGACACATTACATGTTACAAATACGTCACTGCCCAATACCACGTTACAAATTAATAATTTAATTTACGTTAGAAGTGATTTACACATTGCAAATTACCCTGTCACAGATTTACTATTGTACCTGATACCTGATGCAAACTTAGTTATCACACAGATACTACCTCTTATAAATGAATAGTTACTACATGGATATTGCATCTTCCAAAATAAATTGCGTATTACATTATATATGCGTTACTACAGAGATATTGGATGTAACAAAAAAGTAATAACATTGCATAATACAAGTTACACACTCATGGTGACCGAAGGCTGGCTGTACAACTCTAATCAATTCTGATGGGTGTTGGTCAAATACGTGAACCACACCCACGAGAACAGCGGGGACACATGCAAGCCGCAGTTGTTGGAATCTGATCACTGGCCCAAGCCTTAAGCTGTATCCCAGGTATATGGATGTATGCTCAATCTTCATTCTGTATGCCAGGTATATCGAGGTATGCCCAAGCTTCAAGCTGTACACCAGGTATATGGATGCATGCCCAATCTCCAAGCTGTATGTCAGGTATATGGAGATGCTCCTTAACGCTTCCCTTGAAGCCCTTCCTTGAGCATGTTTGGGATCTTACAAGAGCTGGAGTGGTTCGGCGAACATGATCACAAAGAACAAGAAGTCAGCCTCCATGTCGGCCAGGAGGTCGCAGTTATCTGCAAAGAATTTATCCATCTTAGTCTTTGCATTCCATCGTCGCAGGTTAAACAGAGATCCACCCAGTCTGTACTTCAGATAACTACTGCAGTTGAGGTATTTCTATGATACTACTTTTGTGCCGTCGGATTTGGTGCTAGGCTTGGACGGTCAGCACACGGCTTTGATCGAGCTGAAGACTTCTTAGAGTTGTTTGAGTCGTTTTGTGTCTCGCCCTGAAGGTGTTCGAGTCGATCCATTTGTTTAGATTGATGATATGTTATTTCGCCAATCAATTAATGTCTGACGTTTGTTTTCCAAGAAAATGACTTTTTCTTCATTGTTCTCGTTGAACAGTCCTCGCTGCTTTGGTCCAAGATCTTCCTTGCTGTCTCCGTCACCAGTTCTTGAAACTGGCTCCACTTTTCAACTGAATCTCCAGGCAGTGCTCCACGAGCAGCCAGCGTCCAGGTGAAACATGTATTTCTTGGTGATGTCTGGGCAATCCAGTCTCTCAGTGTTGGCTTCCACAGCTGCAAACGATGAATATGGAGACTGAAAATCTACCTAACCCGTCTGTTGTCAGTCCAGCACGCTGTCTCTCTCGTGGCTCTGCTGATCGTGTCTCGGACACTGGCCGCTAAGGAATTACCTGTCAGCCAAGCTTCACTGGAGAGTTAGTTCACAGGGCAATGCTTGGGCCACCTTTTCAAGGCCTCTCCCTTACAAACTGGTCGCATGTTAAATTCACATGTTACAAATTAGTAACACAATGCACATCATATGTTACAAATAAATTACACAATGCACATCACATGTTACAAATTAGTTACACAATGCACATCACATTTTACAAATTAGTTACACAATGCACATCACATGTTACAAGTTAGTTACACAATGCACAACCCAAGTTACAAATTAGTAACACAATGCACAACCCAAGTTACAAATTAGTTACACAATGCACAACCCAAGTTACAAATTAGTTACACAATGCACAACCCAAGTTACAAATTAGTTACAAATTAGTTACACAATGCACAACCCAAGTTACAAATTAGTTACACAATGCACACCACATGTTACAAATTAGTTACACAATGCACACCACATGTTACAAGTTAGTTACACAATGCACATCACATGTTACAAGTTAGTTACAATGCACATCACATTTTACACAATAGTTACGCAATGCACATCGTATGTTACAAATTAGCTACGCAATGCACATCATATGTTACAAATTAGCTACGCAATGCCCATCGCATGGTAGAAACTATTTTCAAAGCACATACTTTTTCCTTCTCCTTTTTCCTATTTGTTCTTACATTTAAGTTAAAGCTAATGCTAGCTTTAAAAAGGAGAAACTATTTCTTAATATCAAACCTGGTTATATATTCTGTCGACTGCATCTTGATTAACAAGAAAATCTGGGTATCCGAGTTTGAACTTTGTCGACTTGATCTGAAAAATACAGCCATCAATTACGTAGCATGCATTCAGATTGTGTCATTGTAACTCACAAGGATGAACAGTTGCATGTCAGGGAGAATAGGAAGAACAGTTGCCAAGGGCGCATCCAGAAATCCGAAGGTGACGCCCGATGTTAGATGAAGGGGGAGGGGAGGCGGGGATGAATGCCAGCGCCGGAGATATCAAGCGCTTATTGATATTCATTTTTGTTTAAATCGGTCTGCCAAAAAAATCGCCGTCCCAGCGTCCGCACCTTGCATGCCACACTACTTAAGCCTGTATATATTAACAAAGTTACCCAGACCTTTAGTGGGATATGTTTTGCACATTTGTGTTACCATCAAGGATGTTAAATTTCGCCAAGGAGCAATACATGTTATACCACACTGGATCACCATCTTTCTATGAGGGTAAATATAGAAGTTCATGACTTAACATCAAGAAAATCATCAGGAGCAAACGTTGTGACATCAAGAAAAACATCCCGAGCAATCGATCAGTGTACTTTGTCCATGTCAGTCCATCTTGATTATTTCCTCTCTGTAGACGTCCCTCTCTTGGTCCCCCAAATATCCCTCAACAGCAGCAACCACTGCATCGTAGTTGGCAAAACCCCTATCACGCAATTGAGTTTACAGGTTTAGAAAGGTAGAAGGTAAAAATCAAGTCTGACAGTGCCAAATTTGGAGAATAATGAGCCTGAAGAAGCCACGATGCATTCTTTTCGCTTTTCTTTGATTGCCTATCTTAACTGGCGAGATTCATTAGATTAATAGGTTCCGTTGTTAGTTGACTCTTCAGGAGATAGTCAATCATGACAACTTCCATGTTATCCTGGAATACTGACACCATGACTTTACCCATAGATCCCAATCGCTTGTGCTTCTTGGGAGGCAGAGAATTCAAATGTTTCCACTGTCAAACTTGAATTAACTCTGGATCGAAGTGATGCACCCAGGTTTCATCCTGAGTAGCAATTGGTTTCAGAATGTCATCTGTAGTGCTCTGGAATTTAGTCAGAAGTTGCTTTGAGATGGTCAATCTTTTCTGTTTCTGTTCATCAGTCAACACTGTGGGCAGTCATTTTGCAGAGAGTTTGCTCATATGGAGAATAGTGGTTAATATGGTTTGCACTGATGCAAAACTGATGCCAAGAGTTTCAACAATGTGTTGAATGGTCAGTACTGTTGTGGCGTTTTCGGACGACCAGACTTGACATAATCTTCAGTATTTTTTCTAACACGCTTAAATTCGAAATTCAGCTCCGGCTTCTTGACAGTCGTATGTGCAGAGGAATCATAGTTGAGCATATTTTGAGTGTCCTGAGGGTGTCTTCATGAAATTCCTTGGCAGATAAACCTTT
Organism: Diodora aspera; assembly: GCA_031471655.1. Classification (NCBI taxonomy): domain Eukaryota; kingdom Metazoa; phylum Mollusca; class Gastropoda; order Lepetellida; family Fissurellidae; genus Diodora; species Diodora aspera. Next base: position 849 of record JAUELE010253300.1, on the reverse strand, counting down.
CTTCAGGATATCCTTTATCTCACCGCGTTTCTCATTGTCCTCCCTTTCTGTTGCAAAAAGCTGGTATCTCCAAAACTGATGGAGTTACTGATGTCAAAGTTTGTTGCTGTATAAACGATTTCTCATAAAGATTATGTAAATTTTGAAACATTTATAAAGACAAAGTCTTCTATATGCCTTTAAAGATATTATTTCGAAATATTGCATATGTTAAACTTATTGGGACCATGATCGTTTTTACTTACCCTCGTGAATGACCCAAGAACCGATTGAAAACGCTATGTGCACGCCTTTTAGAAAGGCTACCCGAGTCCCTGTGTGAGCACGAACCTCCAGAACAAAAAGAGGTATACATGCTTGCTCTTTTTACTCCTGCTTTGCAGTGTCTCCAAGTATGAAATGACTTTGCTAGCTTGAGTATGAATGTGTTTGAGTGTATTCGTGAGAGTTTCCATCACAACCTAACGATTACCTTGCTCTCGGCATATGCCCGTGTCTCGTCATCCATCCAGCTAGTCTGTCTGAGCATCTTCTGTAAGGCTAGCTTCGTGGTTTCTGTAATATCTGTCACCTGAAACCACGATGGATTTAACGTGAGTTTCGGCAACAGTACTTAGATTGTTGAACGGTCAGTTTTGAAACGTTCTCAGGCCTACAAAGGTTCGTCCAGCCCCAATGAAAGACACTGGTCATGTCAATTGTATCACCTTGGGCAATTGGAGCTAGGTTGTATACTCCCCTGGGAGTTAATGAACGTTTACATTATTGTTACTATACTGAACCGCAAAAGAAACGCGAGAATTAAAAATGTAATTTTAACCGGTTAAATAAGAAAAGTGACTTTCGTAG
>JAUELE010253299.1:0-17795 GCA_031471655.1 Diodora aspera | reverse complement strand
CCCCCCCCCCCCCCCCCCCCCTTTGAACAGCTCATTTTTGAATACAAAGGGCTGCAAAAGGAATGGCATTGTGTTCCTTTTAAATAATATGGTGCTAGTGCCAAATGTTTATCATACAATGACCGGTATAGGGATCTATTGTTGTTTTTTCTTGTCTTTCTATCAGTCTTTCTTTATAGATGTCTTTTCTCTTCTAGATATCCAGCTGGTTTTGTTGTGCGTTGTGGCTCAAAGTTTTACCATGCAATGGAAAATACACACATAGACTGTTCTCTAGACTTTCATCAAGGCTCTGAGTCAAGGTGTAGAAGACATCATCTTAATTTATGATGCTAATCTTTTCAAAGTCTGCCACCTGCCTAAGAGACTCAGAGGATATTTATTTCTAGAGGAGCAGTATTTTATTCTGCTTTGTCTTTACATATATTTAGGATTTGTATGGCAGGACAGTCCTGAATACTTGCATTCAGTATAATATCGGACCCAGTTCTGCATTTGAAACTGCAGACGGGGAAATAAGATCTGCATTTGCTGCAGGTGCATCATCCCTGTTCCATCAGGTTTCGGAATATAACAAGCAATTATGTCTAGAAGTGATCGGGAGGGAGTGTAAGCAAGACATTTTGAGTCTGTCACAAGAGCATTCGTAGTTTATAAAAAAACATTTCACTGTTCAATATTGAAAATTTACTTGCCATTTAAACCTTTCATTTTAAGTGGATCTAATCAACTGAAATGTTTATAATTTTTAAATCGTTCTGGCAATTTGTAATTCATGAAAGCTGTTGCAGTGTAGACTTGTTTATGAAACCAAAATATCTTCGTAAGACCATGTCTTTTGCATGAAGACAGAACTATTTCACAGTTCCGTTCTCAAATCATCACGGCTTAGTGATATTTTCTCACGCCTGCTTAGGAATGTGCAACAGGATAATTTGCGGAACGAGGTCGAAAAAGAGGTCTACAAACAGCCCATACCACGTCTTGACAGACAGTTGTCTAAGAAGATCTAGTATGACTCATAGCTATATTTACTCTAGGGCATCTCACAGTTTTTTGTTTGCTTGGAGGTGCCATGCTTATTGTTTAGTCGTTGTTGAAAGGTTTTGTCGAATTCAGTGAAAAACGTGTTGCCTGGAATTGTTAAATCTTTCCAAATTTCATATATATCAGGTTTTAGCTTTGGCAAGAAGACTGAACTGGATTTTCATTAAAAAATTATGCCTCTAAATTTTAAGAAATTGTATCATGCAAGACCCTGTCATGTTCAGTCTTGTAATTAGTTTTGGGATTAAGAATAAGCATGTAGTTTGTATTGTAGCTAATGGTATTCAGATATATTTGGAGTTATCTACTAGTATCTTAAAAGTGACGCTGGGAGTTGTCTCCCTGGACAGGTTACATAATGGAGGAGTTGGGGGGCATTCTATAACAGGGTACTACCTTAGTACCCTGGGTTCATTTTGACAAAGTGTGGTGGGGTAGATCAGTGGGTTGAGGGTAGGCCTTCCAACCTAAAGGTCGTAGATTTGATTGCCAGTGTGGTGTGGGCTTGGCATGTTTCTCTGCAGTAATCAGTATTTGTACATGCAATGAGCTAATTGTGCACTACAACACTGTGTTAACATCATTAGTTCGTCAGTGCCATCCGTAGCTCGCAGGTTTCACCACATCAAACACATACAGCTCCCTACCGGTGATGCAGGCTCTCCTCCTGAACTCAACTGGTGAGGGTGGGCTATAAATCGCTATGTCTAAATCCAACCAATCATTTTAGCTAAAGGGATTGTCAAAATGTACCCACTATCCCTAACACGATGTTACATACATGAATTAGAAGATAATCATATTGTGTTTTCATGCTGGAAGCGATTATGGGTGGTTTGAACGCCGCTATATTCATTTTGAACCGAGTGTCTCATAAACCAGCTCTTTAAGGAACCTGAAGGACTGTCAAGCTTTGATAGAAACACTTGCATTTGTTTTTGTTTTTGTTTTGAAGAAGAGTGTCAACTATTTTCATTCTTGCACTATTATTAATGTAAAGCATTGGAAATGTCTTGAAACTGCTCTGCAATTAATTTCAAGAAAATCCGACTTCAGTATTTGATGACTTTTTTATTATTAAATGAAATGGTTGTTAAACAGGATGTTGACGTTTAAGTAATTCAGAAAATAGAGTTCTTTTGATGAAAAAATAAAAACTTTCCAAAGGGTGAAGTTTTGAAAATAGATTGTGCAGTTATAGAGTTATGTGAAAATGAACGTTGCCAAGTGATGATTTTTAAGGTAACTCTGTGCAAACTTTCAACACATTATCCTTTACGTTCATTAATCTTGTAGGCTTGAGATCTGTCTGGTACACACCAAGAGTAATGCATACTGGTTGCTCAGACTTTGTTAACAATCATTTGTGATTCCAACCAGTGAATTCCGAGGGCATATTGATTTTTTTATGAGTCAAACATAATTTTGCTGTTAATAATGTTTATATAGCACTATATGGTCTGTTTATGCTGTTGATATTGGCATAGTTTTACGTCATAAAATATGAATATTTGTCTAGTAATGTTTCAGGCCATACTGGCAAATGTCACTCTTGTGGAAATTTTAGATGTTAACAGGATTCTGTCTGAACCATAAATGTGAATATGAGCATAGTTATATTTCAGGTGTTTTGCATTAACCCAATCCTTCCAGGGGCTGAAATGAGCGAGCGAGGCTGGCCTACGGGAATTTGCCACATGAAGGCAGACTAATCCGGGAACCACACGTCCCGATGACGTCATAATTAGTTAGAACTCAAGTCGGACATTATTTCTGTCATGTCACTGCTCGCTCTGATACCAACACAAACTACACGTTTTTTTCCGCTTCGATTTAGTTTTTTGGGACAAAAGACTATACAGAGGTCTCTTCTTTGTACATCATAACAATTCATCAACTCGCAACATTGACCTACAGTAGGATATCAACATAGTTTTGAGCCTCCACGCCGCTATTCTGATGGACGCTTTGGCGCCCAATCGTAGGCAGGTTCCAGAATCTCATGGGCGCTATAGCGACCATCCGGAAGGAAGGGGTTAAACTGTGGGGATTCTTGGAAGTGACAAGCCATCTTGTAGGTGTAGGGCTCCAGCAACTCAGTGCTTGTCACACAAGATGGTTAAAATCGGGATCCTTTGCTGTCATGTCTCCTCAATTTATCTGTTTTTAAGCTGTCGTCTTCCTGGTTGTGTGGGCGTGGGCTAGTGCATTGGTTAGCGTAACAAGTTCATATCCTGCCAAGGTACCTCTTTTGCAGTCCGGAGATTGATTGACCCCTGACACTGACTTACTATAGGTAACACCATGGTGATATGGCTGAAATATTGTTGAAAGACACTTAAAATATAAAAATTCCCTCCCTCGCTCTTTGGGTGTGTATCTTGTTCAGTTATGATCTGACATTTTGTGCATTAATGTAAGCATTAGCTGAATTGATCCTTGGACCAGTGCTCCAAGTAAGTTTTCCATGCCAAGGAGTACATACTCCTAATTTTCCACAGCGAGTGCTGTACATAAACATTAACAAAAATGAAAATCTTTTCAGCGCATGTGTAACCAGTCAATTGATATTCCCTGCAGAATGGACCGGTTCCTTTACACTGATGACGACATACGCTATAAAATGATGAAATAAATGACTATGTATAAATACGAATTTATCCGTACCCAATACAGATTTAGAATTAAAACCTGATGTACTGGTAGTCATTTATTTACGTACATACGTGTGTACGGCCCTTATCTGGAATACTGGTAGATTAATGTATGTGACAGGTGCTTTACTCCTTTAGGAATACCTCCCTAAAATAGGCCTTACCATAGAGGATTATCAGGGATGAGGATGAGCTTCAGCTTCCTGTACTAATGGACAGAACATGTGACAATAAACTCAAATTTAAATTTCCTCAGCAGAGTACCACTGAGCAATAAAACACATCTCCAAGCCACTTAGATTGTTAGTGATCGGATAAGTGAGAAATTGTTGGAAGTGGATAGTACTGACGTGTACAATGAGTAGTCAGTGTGCTTATGTAAGTGTAAATGCAGATACATTGTGTTGCTTCCTTAACTGACCTGGAGATATATATTTGGAGCTGTTTATCTCCGAAAAGCCAGCCAACCAGGAAGAGGAAGTGAGATGAGAGATTAGATATCCGTTCTGTGCTCCGCCATCTGTTAGTTGGACACTGATTCTGCGGATGCTGTCACCCTTGGTTTTGTGTAACAATGACAGCAAGTTATTGTTAGATGGGAAGATGCAGCTGCAATAGATACGTCAGTATCACCTTTCAGGCTTGGGTTTGCCCCATTCCATACTTCCCTAATCCGTCTCTAAGACCCCAGAACATACAAATAAAATGGAGCCTGCCCAAGTCTAGATATTTAGCAAGTCTTCCAATTAGGAATATCTCTGGGTTCCTTTTCTGATTTTATTGGGTTTTTTGTATTATGAACATAATTTTGTAGATTAAGCATATTTCTACTAATGTTAGTCTAATACTGCTCCATCTCTCCGTACTTTGGAATTTTTGTCCATTGAAAAAAGCCCAGCAGAGGCTCTTCCAATTCCCTTTCACCCAAGGCTTCATGTGTGTGTATCTCTCTCTCTCTTTTCGATGTTCCTCTGCCATCAGAAAGGGCCTGGTGAACTCAGGCTTGCAATAGAAGAGACTTAAATGGAGATCTGTATTTTCACTTGTTTTGGATGTGATTGTATGAGAGCACAGTTTTATACCCCGTAATTCACCAGCTTTGATGGTTACTGATTTCAATTTTTGGGGGGTCAGCTCTTTCAGATCCTGCATGCTTCAGGGCGTGAAGAATTAATAGGGTCCCAGTAACCCAATGCTTGTCTTTGGCTTTCACTTTCCTTTATATAAGTCTCTTTTATGATTTATCTCTTTTCCGTCAGCGTGTATCATGTGCATTGCATTGTGTTAGTTCTGAAATATTGCCCTTGTAACAAAAAACATCACTTCAACTCAGCTAAATGTAGTAACATAAACAATACCTTGCCGTCCAATGAAATGTTAGCTCATTTGCTTCGGATATGCCAAGGGACTTCCGGATCTGTGTTTGTGTTTAATATGTCATCGATGATATAATAGTTAAAGGCTTTCGTTTGTGTTAAACGTGAATATAAATATTGCATAAATATAGGAATAATCATATCCTTACCAGGTAAGCTTTGAAAAGAATTGTTAGGTAAGTAGAATATCATATTAATGAAGTTTATTGTCACAACCGACCACTTCCGGATCAGGAAGTGTTTGACCTCAGGTGCCTGTGTTTTAACCTAGGTTTATAATGGCGCTGACAATTACAAAACCCTGTTGCTGTGACATGAAGGTCATATCAGTATAAATAACTACATCAGGTCATATATATACAGTGAATGAATGTATTGTAATGATTTCTAATCAACATACCTTTACCTGGGATATTTTGCTAGGTGAGTGGTCAATCAATCATGATTAATACAGGTGTGTAAATAACTCCAATGAGGTCACAACCTTTGTTTGAAGGGTCAGTCTTGTATGTGGTCAACAGTATTTGTATTACATAGGATAGCCAATGGTCAGCATCATAAGTTTGGATTGCAAATCCTTCTTGCATCATATGATGTTTATCAGGTCCTTTTGGGTCTTGGGATTGACATGTTGTTGACTAGTAGTAGTACAGTCCTATATACAGTGGACTCTGTACAAAACCAGCATAAAAATTTGGTTCCAGCAATTTCTAGTTCAAATATCATGTAAAATGCTCTGGACAATCTGGTCTCTGTCCATTCTGGATTCTGGCATGTATACACTTTTAGTCATTTTCAAATGAAACCATTCTGTAGAAACTGGCCTCATCAAATGACTAGTAGCACCCCTTTACCATAATCTTTGTAAAAACAAACTGATTCATTGTCCACCAAGATCTAAATGCACATTCATTAGTAGACTGACTGCAGTCTCTGAAATTTATTTTTTCTTCTTTTTATATATTTTGCGCAGAATATATTTATTGTACAGAGCCTTGTGTCTCTTCGGCCAAATTCATGTAATCAGCTATTGAGAGAGAGAGAGAGGTTAATGTTTAACGAGAGAGAGAGAGAGGTTAATGTTTAACGTGCACACTCCAGATATACTGATTCAGCTATCCCTAGACTTGCATTTTTATAGACTTGCCTAGTTTCTTAAGAGAAAAATGTACAGGGTCTGTCAGACAGACCAATTCATTAGTTGTTGTGGCTAATTAATTGTTAGATACACAAGTCATTAGCGATAACAAGAATGACTCCATAATAATTGCCAATTTAGACAGAGTCCACTGTAAACCTGCCATTCCTCCATGCCGAGGATGTGTGTGTTCAGTGAAGTCACTACGCAGATCACAGTTCTCCTTACACTTGTTTATCAGCTGTATATTTTGTTTCCCAACCACAGTTGGACACAATGTCCAAAACCAGTGGTCATTCAGAACTCTAGGTGTCCATCTTGACCTTTTACAACCTGTAGGTATTCAGTGGTCTTTCCTCATGTGAAGATGAATATAATCTTTAAGTTGACTAGTAAAAAACCATGATCTTGAACATTTAGAATTTTGGGAAAAGTTATCTTTAAATTATTATGTTGCTTTTGAAACTCCTTTATAAATATTTTTGGGCAAAGTGAGAATAAATATTGAACAGATGAAGTCCAGTAAGTCATTAAGTCTTTCATTAATACAAAAACATTAAATTAGATTATTGTAATTTGTTTTGAAAGATAAATGTTTTAATAAACAAGAAACGAAACGATGACTTGTTGAATATGTGCAACTCTGGATATTCTGTTTTGTCAAGCAAGAGTTTGAGCTTTCGTTCATGCATAATTTATAACATAGTTGTGCACATCATGTAAGTAACATGGTTACAAAGTAACTTATCCTTTATCCACAGTTGATTATGCTTGACTGACTCTGAATAGCTGGGAGATATTTCCAGGAGGTGAGGGTATTCAGTGGCGGTCAGGCTTTCATATAACTGTAACATTGATTAGCGTCTTTTTACTATCAGTCCATCTGTTATTAAGAGAATACCTTGACCAACCTTCAGCTTATATCAGCCTTTGAAATACATTTTTGTTTTGATTTTGTATTTACGTTGCTAAAATAATTTCTTTTTTTTTACTTAGAAGGTAAAAGTAGATTTTTAAATTTGATTTTTTTCTTCTTAATTTTTCAATTTACTTGAAAGTTCATACTACTTCTTTTCAAACCAATGTTGGGATTTTCTGAATGAGTGATTTTAAATGTATAGTAGCTTTCATTAATCTTTCAGCTATAAGGCACAGGATGGCACAGTGGTTAGCACGTCGATCCAGCAACCTGTCAGCCTTGGAGGCTGTGGTTCGAGTCCTGCTCGGGCACCTCTCTTTCAGTCCGGAAAGACAGGAGCCCTGACACCGACGTGATGTTGGGAGTTCGTGGTGATGTGGCTGAAAGATTGCTGAAAACCGTATAAAACCCCAAGTCACTCACTCACACTTTCAGCTGTGTCACCATGATGTGTGTATGTCACCATGCCAGGTCTCCATTTCCTGATGAAAGGAAAATTATCTGGGCCCCATTCCACAAGGCAATCTTAGTGCTAAGTTGATCATGCAACCTTACGATTGAGATTTCACCGTACGCTCTTAATGTTAAAGTCTCAGTCTCAAGAACTTTCAATCAACTTAGAGCTACAATTGCTTTGTTGAACGGAGCCCTGAGCAGGATTCGAACCTGTGATCATCATGGCTGACAGACTACTGGGCTGACACACTAACTACTGTGTTCTACCACAGTTAATTCCACAGGATGCATTTAATAAGGAAAATCCCTCCAGGGCACACAGAAAAAATGTTTAAAACATTGATTTATCAAACTATTCTTCTTCTCCTAACTGTCCTTTCCAGCAATGCCGATCTCAGTCAGGATTCGAACCCGAGTTCCCTGTGCAGCTTCCGGGGAACGACATGGTGTCACTTAGAAAGAATAGGACTTCAGTAACCCAGTGCTTGTTCTGCAAGGTTGTTTTTTTTCCATCAAGGTTCACCTTGCACATCATGTTACATTATGGTTAAAATATTGCCCTTGCAACGGAAAAAAAACATCAGCTAGCATTGAGGCAAACAAAAATCAGTTTGTTTTAACACCTTAACTTGGTGGAAAAATGGTTGAGCTCAAACCCATCACCAGGTTGTCCAGGTTTGAACCCTTTAGATGATTCAGTTCTTGTTTGCTGTGTGTATGCTGTTGAGCAAGTCTAGAAGGCGGAGTAAAACCATCTTATGATTTTGAGTGTCATATTTATTGATGTATAGCTTGGTAATAGATTCTGGCCCATGCCTCAGATTGATAATGGTAACAATTAGGGAAGGTTATTCATTTAAGCTCACGCATCCCAACAGTAGAGGCATAGAGTTACTAGTAAGGATGTATGTATAGGAATTAAATTGAAATCATATCGATTTCCGTGGATTGAAGTTTGGCGTGAAACACTATGTTGTGAAGAATAAAAATTTAAAATGGATAAATTTGTGGAAAGTTTGTGAGTGTATTCTAAGTTAAAATTAATGAGTTGTGTTTGAATATTTTAGATCCATGTATCTCGCCAGGTTTCATAACATGGTGGTGTTTCCGTGGTGCCTCTCTTTGCTAATAATTTGCTAGGTCTTTGACAGTCAAAGTGGTTTTGGGGTCTGAGACTTGATACCATAACAAAATTTATCTTGTAATGAAGCCTATTGGTCATGAGGTCTAGGATTTGTGACAATGTTTAATTTTGAACCACAGTTTAGATATGTTAATTGTTTGTTTTGTTAACCCTCTTGCTACATTAAATTTGATTCGATATATGGGATCTGCCCCCAAAGGGTAAAGATCTGTGTGCCTCCCTGGTTTTGACTGTTGTATGAAATTTTGCAACTTGCTAAAAGGGTTAATGTATGTATCAGAAGTTTGTACTGCAACATTTGTTGGACAAAAGTTGTTACTGCAGTTATTTGACCCAGAGGCAGGGTTTGAATATATGTTTTAATCCTTGCAGCAACACCTGGTGCAATTAACCCAGGGCAGTGCTGAACACACACTTAATTTGTTTTGTGAGGAGAGTGGACAATGTTATCAATTGAAGGACGAAATCTGTTAGATAAATATTTCTTGAACAAATTATGCAACAAGATAGGTCTGATATGCCTGACTGATTCTGTTGTCACTGTTCATGAACCTGCCCTGGTCTTGTAATTTAGACAGTCGGGTTGAGCCTCTCCAAGTTGCCAAGTCCCTTGGTAGAATTGCTTTTGAATTTAATTATCATTGAACCAGAGTGGTAGAGAAAGTATTACTCCTAGGAGTACATTTGTTTTATGATCTCTGAAGAATTAATATTGCGGAGTAAGATACGGTTCAGTTTGCTGTGGTTTGATAAGGGTTCTTGATAAAAGTCTTATAAGGAGACTCTAGGACAGTCTATGAACTGCCCACAAGCAGGGCAATGAGCAAGGAAGGTCTTGTCATATCCTACATTCCTGTACCTTGAGGCAGAGCTCCCCTATATCAGCGTGAAGACTGTCACAAGCCAGGCCTTGAAGTAAGAAAATGGAAATGGTTCAGTCCACTTTTCATCCTGGGATAAAATATTGATTTTTCGACATGACTCAGCCAGAGAGAGATCTCCTAATCACTTGTGAGTCCATTTGGACAAGTATCCACTAATTACAGCCCAGGGTAAACTGCATCTTCCTTCCTAACAGTCAGAACTGGTCGTAGAATGGACTGTCCTCCCCCAAACCACACCTGTTGTCATAATGAACCGGTCTCGAAGGACTGCAACCTCAGGATCACTGGACTGTTACTTATTGCAATTACCGATTGTTGAAATTTCCTCGGCATGGCCTTGCATCTTTGAGGCTTCAGGTTCGACTTTATAGAAGCCGAGTTGAGGCCATTGTTTACCTATCAGTGACCCATTTGAGTTCAGGTAGAGGGGATTTATGCATAGCCGCTGAAAGTGTTGACTGTAGACTGCGTGTGTTCCGACTGTCAACCATTGTTGTCACTGGACAGGCAGAGGAAGACTCAGCCACATTCGTGGGGATATACTCATGTACCTTTCAAACAGACTGCATTTTCAAAGCTTGGATATATATGACCCAGGCACATCTTGTTGAGGTCTGGACGTGCTGTCCACTGACCTCCCAGGTTTAGAAGATTGACGAGCGACATCGTCACTGGAGGAAAATAGTCAATACCAGCGACACATTAATGTCTTGTCACTAGGAGACCAGGGACAATTAGAGCCAGGAGAACTCTTATGTTGATGGATATTTTTCTGCAATAATTTTTTGGATTACGACTTTTACCGAGGATTTAAAGAATTTAAGATTTGGATATAAAAAGGTGAGTTTAAGAGCGCCTACCATGCAATGCCTTTATTTATGTAAACCAGTTAGATATGGCTACATACATGAATCTGTTTATATTCAGTGTTAAAGGTATTATTTTCTATTTAAGCATTCAGCTAGGACAAGGTGTCCATTGTATGATTGTATATAATAAATGCTTTGTTGGTTGTTGACAATCCTAAGTCATGTGATTTCCCAAACATCTAGGTTTTCCTGAATTACTATTTACCCAAACCAAACCAACAGTAAATTATAATTTTCCATAAATAAGTGAACTGTACAACTAAAACTTGATATGTGTTTGTTTCTCATTCTAAAAGATAAAAATCTAACAACAGGTGTCTATTTAAATGGTCACATAAAATGTCTCATTGCAAGTTATTTCCGAATTTATAATTTTGTATTTTCAAAAGCTCGGACTTAAAGGTATGAAATATATTTTCAAGATATTTTTCTTGTTATGAAATATTTTTGTTTGTCGCATAACTCGTGATAAAGGAGGGATGGTGTGCACCGGTTAATGTTAAATTTATCTCATACCACATGGGCAGCCATGTGTGAAGATAAATGGTACAGTGACCCTGACAGACACTCCATGCACACTGGTGTTTATTAACTCATTGAAGAATAACATGTAACATATTTTATATTTACCAGATTTTTTATTTTGTTTAATTTTCAATTGTTTACTTCAATTTTTAGAATTATTAAAAAAATCAGTTCCACAGAGCGAGTTCAAATTCATTACTGAGTGACTCCAGAGGTTTTATTGGGCCATTCAATTCCTCTTTGAACAGATTGTTTAAAACTCTGTTTTCGCAAAATAGGATCCCAGTAAGTTCATGTGCGTTGTAGAGGGTGACAGTTAAAAATGTTGGTTAAACTTGTGTTTATTGAAACTTCGTAATCCTGCCCATATCTGTGGAATTTCTTTTATAGAGCGCTGAGCTAGTCTAGATCAAATTAAGCAAGTCTAGACTATATGCTATTCCACAGTGTAGAACGAGGCAGTCTCTTGAAGAAAAATAATAGCAATGAAAATAAAATATTTCATAGACTAATCTTTAGTCTAGCAATTAACTTCTTAATGACCTGTTTTGTTTTTTGGTGTCTATGATGTTAATTGTGTTGTGTTATGGCTGAAAAATTGACGTGTGATGTAAAACATCCATTGAACTTGGTTCTGATTAGCTTGTTTTACTGATCTGGGTAATGTTTGTGATAAATAGGTCTCTGTCAAAGTGTAGGTCAGAGAGATCAATATTTATCATTAGTGGACTGTTGGGGCAATCCTGTGTCTCCAACAGTAGCCAAGTCTTGGCCATCAGACCAGCTGGCCCGTTTATGAAATCCTGTACTATCTCATAGATTTATCAAGACAGTCAAGCTGAACTTATCTCAGTCTTGGACTTCTGTACAATAGGTTGAATATACAGTGGACTATGTACAAACCAGCCTTTGAGTAGTCGGGCATTCTGTCAAAACCGGCATAAAAGTTTGGTTTACTATCAGCCGAGCTCTAAGAACTCGAGACAATGCGCATTCGTTAGTTATTGTGGCTAAGTAATTGTTAGATACACAACTCATTAGTGATAACAAGAATGACTCCATAATAATTAGTGTTTTAAACATGTCATCACTTGGAAATATATTCAATGATCTTGTTCATTCGACAAAATGTCACTCACTGATAGGTCAGTTGTCATTGTCAATCTCTTTAGAAACCGGCACTCTGTCTAAACCGGCATTTTCCCCGGTCCCAGGTGGTGCCGGTTTAGACAGAGTCCACTGTATATGTAAAGAGAGAGCCAGAGAGAAGATTGCTCCTCTAGGTATAAATATCCTGTTCTAGCTGTGCGTCCACTGAGGCAGACCCAGCGGAGAGTAGTATCAAAGTTTTCTTTTGCCTTGACTTAGGGTCTTCACAATGACTTCTTTGCCTGCATCTATTCTAATGAAATTAATGCTTTTTCCCCCCTTGCTTCATTTGCTACTGAGCAAAGTTGTACAACTTTGGCTCAAGACTCAAGATGCTTTTCGGTTTCTTGAATATTTGCATCTATCATTATGACAAGAGAGCAATACGCAGTTTTAGTCTTGCTGGTCTGAAGGAAGTAAGGATTACCATAGACAAAGATGAGATTCAGTCTTCTCGGACGCTGCTTTTCATATGTAAGTCTGGTGTCGGCCTTGTAATCTGTTACACTTGACAGTTTTTGGTTCAGATGGTGCAGTGGTTAGCGCGTTGGCCTAGCAATTTGCCAACCTTGGCGCTTGTGGTTCCAGTCCTGCCCAGACACCTCTTTCAGCCTGGAGAGACAGGAGCCGCGACACCGACATGATATTGATGAGTCCGTGGTGATGTCGCTGAAAGATTGCTGAAAATCATGTAAAACTCAAAATCGCTCACTCACTTTTTGTGACCTTAGGAAATTGACTCTTCAGTAATGTAGCTGAAAGACGACTAAGGGTCAATGCATAGCAAATATTACACATTTATGCTATCTATATCTACTGCTGGTCCGTACATTCTTAGATTGTATCATTTCTGGTTCTTGGTTTGTTCACATCGAAATGTGCAACCCAGTATTAGGTAGTGGAACAAACTGCTGACGTTTCCATGCATCTACAGCTAGTCACACTCACCCAAACATGAAATTATCCGAGTGTTTGGGACGTGCCTGTCACTCTACCACTGGTGATTGATGGAGGAGCCAGATGTCTTGACATTGTGATCCCTGGTCAAGGAAGTCATGTTTACCTGTACAGGTAGTGAGTGACCTTCAGATTCGTCTACTGACTCTTCGCTTCTTAAGCATCTAGTTCTGAAAGCTACATACAATTAGGCAAACTGTAAACAAGTACATAGTCTAGGACTTGAATTTTATATTAAGTCAGTCTAGGTGAAGATAATCGGTCTAGGCTTGGAAGTTTGGTATAAAATAAACAGCTGTAGAAGGTTGTCTTATAAATATATTATAAGAATATTATTTCATAGACTAATTTTAGGCTAACAAATGTTGTCCAGAGTAACTTCTTCTTTTCTTTTGATTTTCGTGCACAAACTTGCAGCCAGTGAATTGATTTTCTTTTCTTTCCATACAAAATTTCTGTAAACTTTCCAAACTTAAACGCTTCACCAAATTTACATGCAGGAATATTGCTAGGTGTCAAAGTATGCTGGCAGTGAAGTTTAGAAGAATGGTTCACATCCTTTTGACGCTGAGAGGTATTTAAAAACATCAGTTACTGTTCTTGAGGAAGGATGTTACTGGTGAATGTTTTTGAAGAGAACAGCAAGACGTCATTGTGAAAGGTTAAGCCTAAGTCTGAAGTGTTTACTGGTCGCTTTGTACCTCCAAAAGTCAGATGTGAGAGTGTGTATTTAGCACCGAGTTGTCAGCACATTCCGTCACCCCCTCTCTTACCTACTGAGAAAATCACCAGCATCTCGCACCTTTGCTTGAAGGAAACAAAGGCACTTCTGTGTCACCATTCATAACTCAACTGCCTCTTATGTCATGAGTGTTTACCTGTCATAAGGTCATCGTAAACACTTTAACCTGAAAATGTACGCAGATAACTGTAAACATATATACCGACTTTTATCTACTTTAGGTTTGTTAGTAATGAATGCAAAAATACACTGCCATTCTGTTGAAGATTTAAACATTTTCAATTTTAGTGCTTTCAATTGTTTGTTTTATTGAAAATAACATGTTTCTGACAAAAATTGGATCCTGTAATGAAATAGACCAAAACGTTGTTTACATCCTTTTTGCTCAAAATCAGCATATTAATGAAACTTGCCAAATGTTTCAACCAAAAATAAAGTTGGCATCCATAAAAATGTTACTCCTTTTTTGGCTGAATTGACAAATTGATGAAATTATGTTATGAATCTAAATTGTGTGGTGATAAACAGAAAATTTTATTCAAATAAGAGACTGTGAGTCTTTTCTATATATTGTTTCATTCATTTCGACAAATTTCCTATTCACAGATAACATAGTTGTATACAGTTACAGTAACTGGTGTATTATCTACGTCGGAAATGTTCCTGGAATGAAGCTAATCTTGATTTTCTGGATTTGAGAGCATTAGCTGTGTCCCTGTCTTTGAACTCCAGTATGTTCAAAGGTATTAAGACAAGCTTCTGTAATCTATTTGTAAGACGATAAGTTACATTTGTCATCTGTTCATTCCCAATGTCTGTGGGTCTCAATTTTGTTCTTAGTTTTGCAATTTTATTGAGTCCCTTAATACCACTTTTACTTCTGTTAAAACTTTATTTTGGATTCAGTGAAATGCAGTTAAATTATGATAAATAGTTGTCGTACAAGGTGACTGAAATGAGATCTTTAGCTTTAATTATTCTTTCTATATTTAAACAAAAAATATGTCTTCTTCCTTGGTATGCATCAGGTTGTACTGTCGCTTGATTGCCCATGCCATGTTAAAATTATCTGAATAACATAAAAAAATGTTGGATGAGGTCTGTGATTGAAATGTTTTGGAAATACAAGCAGCAGATGGGTGACATGAAAGATCAGACCAAAATTCTGATTCTCCTTGGAAAGTGCCTCAAAATGCTTCTGAAACGAACACTTCTCTTGAACACAGAAGTCTCATTTATTTTCCTGTTTGTATCATAATAAGCAGAAAGACATACATCAACCTGCTGGTCATGGTTATAAGCAGATACAGATCGTGATGGTGGATGACAGTAGCACAGAGATGTATCAGTTAGTGTCCGGCATATCTTCTTGATGGTCTCGGATTTTCTTTTCGAGGGGAATCAGGTCAGAACCTAGACTAAAATATAGTCTCTGAAGAAAGATTAACATTCTTGTTTTTTTTTAAATAATTTAAAACGATATTCATTTGTAATAAAATAAATAAGAACCCAGAGAGACTGCTAACTTCAGCTGCGGCTATCTAGACTGGCAAAATATCTAGAATGTGTGCTTGTCTCTGCTAAAAAAAACTTAAGGGTCTGGATGACAGACTAAGATTCACGCAGATTTATGCGATAAACAAAAGGGAGTCCCCGAGGTGACTTGTGGCTATAAAAAGATATGTCGCTATGTCATAACGTAGTTCTGGGTGATAACGGCGCTTACATTGTAGAACATAGAACATTCGCAATGGAGGCCAAAAAAACCAGGCTGATGACGTCACCAGATTTGTGTGCAGTACGACTTGCCCTTGATAAAGGATAGTTTATCATCTGCAAAACATTTAGGATGATATCGTTATATCCGCGAAATATTTTTGTTATAAAAGAGCGAGTTGAAGATATTTACGGCCTTTGTTTGTTGTTTGAGATGCCACTTTGATCATGCCCCTTTAAGTATCCGGATATACTCATTTGAGCCACTTCTGTTGATCATTTTTAATCTGCCTTCTCTCGCTATGCATCTCATAACGAGAGCGTTCTCCTGCAATGAAAACTGTATCCCAGCTCAGCGCTGTTAACAGCAAAGGAATCAGATATATTTGCTTACGTACGTTGTTATGACTTTTTACAAACGTGTTTATAATCATGCATTCATTCATCGCCTTCAGCACCCACGCTTATAATGCATGTGGTACATTAACCACAGTTTAACAAAGTGTTTAGTCGCGGGTCTCATGAATGGCACGTCCGTGCACCTTCCCAACTTCGCAAAATTACATGAAATCGTCTGAGCACGTTTAGGATAAACAGGCTTCACAATCCCGGAAGAGACCCGTTTTTAATACGGCCAAAACAAACTTTTTGTCTATATAGGACGCAAATAGCATAGGATCCCAAAACAGGGGTGGCGCCAGGAATTCCCCGACGTAGCTAGGGGCTGAGGTCTCCGACAAGGGGTTTAAAAACCCCGACAAATACACACATTTTCTGCGATATTCACCCGACGAATTTCTATATTTTCCCCGACGGGAAGGGGGGCTAAGGCTCCTCTACAACACTTCATGCCCCCCCCCCCCGCGCCGGCGCCACCCCTGTTTTAAAATTGCTCTTAGTGCACACGCAAGCATCGAATACCTCTTTCAAGATGAAACGACCGCAAAACAATCAAAATAATTTATAACCATTGATTCATTCTAGCTCTTAACGAGGGTTGACATTGTTACCGTAGGTCTCGATGACTTTTGAACAGTAGTTATTACTTAAATGGGCTTCTATTTGCTCGTCTCTGCAACCCTATAACGTCACATCCCGATATATTGACACCGTCTTGTTCATGAAGTTTAATTACCGTATGAATGTGTGTTACCGTGACAGAAATCGCTGTAATTGACATGAACAGCAAACAGAAGCGCACTTGTTATGCAAGGGCATTGTGTGTTTGTAAACACGTTATATCACGAAGTGATTGGGCTTGAGACGGCCTTTCAAATACAGAATGATTCACCGTAATATCTGCGTTGAGCTTATTTGTGTACGCCGCACGGGGAATTTGGCAGCAATATCACAATGTGCACGTTGAAGAAGGTACCATCGAAAGGAGGGGCATATAGCTAGATATTGGTGAGGGGGTTACTGTTTGTGTGGATGAGATTAATAGTGCAAACTGTATAAGAGTGATTGAGTGATTTTCGTGGTTTTCGGTGATTTATTTATTTATTTATTTATTTATTTATTTATTTATTTATTTATTTATTTATTTTTTTTATTATTTTTTATTTTTTTATTTTTTATTTATTTATTTATTTATTTCATTTCATTTCATTTCACCTTCTAATTTGTTTTATCCCCCAAAACCGGCTTCCACATGAGATACCGCTTTTAGAATATCAAGCGATACCTCCTAGGAAATACTTCTTTATCGACTCGCGTGAATAGATCTTTGTCGGTGTCAATCAACACATTCTGTGTACAGTCTCCGTGGAGTTAAGTGGCAAACCGTCTGAGCTTGGCAGAAGATTGTTCTGTTTTCATGGCTTTGTTTCACGAAACTAGATATTTTGCCAAAGATTATTGCGTTGTTTCATGCAATTTTACGTCGATCTGATGGGGGAAATCAGACGCTCTGGCTCGGTCATACAGATAATTGATTTTTCCGGCATCGGGCCTTTAAATAAAATATACTGTTCTGGAAATGCTGCCATTTCAAGTGTCAAATTATTCGTTTGATTCGAAATTAAACTTCCCTGAAAAGTGACTATGGACCACTCTGAATATTTATGCACATACGCCTATACAATCGTAGCTACTCGTCTCTACGTGTCTTTCCGTGACCTATCAGACGATTCGTATGCCCTGCGAGACCCGACATGCGGGAAATTTACGCATGGCGGCCGAATGACAATCGGAATTGGTAGGGTCCGATTTCGTATAGG
>JAUELE010253288.1:0-10745 GCA_031471655.1 Diodora aspera | reverse complement strand
AACTCCCCGGGGAGTATACAACCCAAGCTGCCAGTTAGGCGCTAGAAGGTTAACTTTCACATTTCTATCACTTCCGACCAGGTACATTCACAATGGATAATTTCATTGTTGGTAATCATGTTGGCCCCTCCAACTCAGGTGGGTTTTATAGTCAGATTTGCATTAATTTTTCACTCCCTCGTTTCATTATAACGTCTGCCATCCATTCTTAGAAATATCTTCCGTCATAGATAACCCCTTCCACTCAAAGTAATATTTTATTTAAAATGTAGATATAGGTGCTAGACGGCGCTAGTGATGTGAATGAGTCTGTTGTGACCATAGAGATCTATGCAGATGGATGGGTGTAAGTGATTTGGGTTTTTCGTTTTTTTGGCAATCTGTCAGCCACGGACTCACCAATATCACTTGGGTGTCGGTGCTCCTGTCTCTCAGGGCTGAAAGAGAGGCGCCCGGCGAGACTCGAACCACAACCGCCAAGGCTGGCAGATTGCTGGGCCGACGCGCTAACCACTACGTCATCCCTCGCCCAACATAACCGAAGAGACCATAGACGAACCATTGCGGAACTGAAGCATATCCGATACACCTCAACACCATAGGTGAAGAACCGAGACAAACCGATGTGCAACCATGGCTTGTCCTTTGCGCTTCCGGTACAGTGCCGTTGCAGAACCGAACGAAAACCGTCACTTATCCGTAAAAATCCTTTTCGAATCCTTGGTACTTCCTTAGCACAACTTCATCACGTCCTTAGCGCTCCCTTCAATAGATCTACCGTTGAGGCCGTAGCCACACTCTAATGCCACCATAGAAATTGTTTATACCAAGGCCAACACTCACCGGTTTTACCCCGGTTCAAAACCGTAACAATCAGGGGCCCAAACCGTGAAAGTGTGGTCTTGGCATTAATTGCTTATTATTCCCACGAAGGGCACTGACATTCTCCGTCGCTATGGTAACACGGCTACACAAAAACCCTTGCTCGTGCTGCACGTGCGATTGTTGAAGATACATTCACAGGTCACATGACAGGTTAAAGGTTACGCGCGATATTAATACATTACATTTTGCTCCAATCGATTGAATGCATGTCGTTGATTAACCAAAATGCAGTCGAGCGTTTAAGCTCGGGTTTCATGAAGTGCACGTGCGTGCACCTTACCAATTCAACCTTAAACATTAAGTCAACTCGTCTGACCTACCGGACGGTATTGCTACATCGTACATTTGGATAAGATAGTCTTTTTCGTTTATCATTTATCACTTATCATTTATCATTTATCATTTATCCATTCCTTGTTCACTTTACCTGATCCTTTCGCTACAATTTACATTGGTCAGTATTTTTTAATATTGTTACATTTTAGTTTAGTAGTTGTCCTACTTTTTTATGAGCTAGAATAGGGACCCGGTAGTCTCATGCTGAAGCACAAATCTTAATCAGAGGTGAAGCCAGTGCAGAGGTCAGGTGCAATTACAGATCTACATTGAAGTTAAGCACATGTTGTAGCTATGTGAATGATTGCAGATGTGTGAAGCAACGTATAGTTCGCAGACCCGTTTGTCAACATATCGAAAACGAAACTACAGACAGTTGTTTCTACTCTAGAAACTTTATCGAGAAATACGTGAGCTATCACAGGCGAATAGGGCGTAGGGTGGGTTGGGGGTCAGACCGCCCTTGTTTATACGTGAGGATGTTCAAACAGTTGACAGTATGGTGTCCATGTCGTCTATAGTCGAATTTAGTAAAGTGTTCAAATGAATTCATTTGCTTTTTGTATACATCAAATTATATTGAGTATTGACTATGACATGAAATGATCTACGTCTGGTATTTCAGAACAGCACTTTCTAGAATAAAATAGAAAACTAATCAAAACGAGAACTTAAAAAAGTTCATATTGGTAAATAATAAAAAAAAGGAATATGATAAATAAAATGAAATAAGATAAAATAAATAAGTTTTAATTAATAATAAAATAATTTAAAAAAAAATAAAAAATGAAAAATTAAAAGTAAAATAAAGATACAGAAAAACATTAAATAACAGATAACATAAACGAAGTAATGAATACAATAAAATGGGTCGAGCTGATTTGAAGGTTTCATTTTATACACGTGTTAATATGAACTGCATAACGACATCTATAATAGATGCGTTACATCAATAAAACATAACAGAAAGTAGGAAGACGCAGTTATTGACTTATTTCGTTGATACAAACAATAGACCCAATTTCTTAGCCCATTTCAGCCTGCTTTCCTGTAGACAGAGGATTTGAATATCAATGCTCCGATGCAACAATAGAATATGTGACTGAAATTCAATTCCCATCCAGTTCTTGAATCGATGGGAGAAATATTCACCTTCATTCCTCTTACAAGTACATTATTAATGTTCCGGTGAAGATTGTCTGTTCCGGTTAGCTCCCTTTCTTGGATCTAGTTTATATGTGTTAACTTTTTTTTAAAAGAAATTTGTTGACAAAAGAAGTACTCAAAAGAAGTTAAGGGTCAAATCTGAAATACGTATAAACTGATAAAATCGCCAACGATTTTGATGTTTGAAGGTTAGTCGGAATTAACCATATAAGTATATTGTTTTAGAAAGGGTGTTCTCATACAGTATTGCTACTACTGAAAATTTACCAATTACCTTGAAGGTAAGGTGAAAATATAATGATGAAGTTTATTGAATTTTAGGAGAAATGTTCCTCAAAATCTGAAATTCATAATGTATTGAAACATACAGCATTTGCACATGTTGTTTATGATTGCCACTTTAAACATGCGCACACATTGACAATGCTTCTGGTTAATAAAATACTGTTATAACCGAGTTTGACCCTAAACGTCTTTTGAGTACTATATAAATTGATTACACCTAAACAGCTCCACTGTTGTCACGCATGTCACTAGATTGGAGATATGTAGCTGATATAATGTAAATATACAAAGGATTGAATTATACTTGCATGCGATATTATCAACAAACCAGCTATATTTACAGAGCAGATAAATCTTTAAGTATTAATATTATTATTGATGCATTAAATACTCTGTATGATAACAGCGTTATTTTGAAAATGCCATTTTAAATGTCATTAACCTGTTTGAAGAATCTCAATAAATTATGCAGTTGTAAAATACTTTCTTGATGATAAATCTTATAAACAGTCTCACAAGCTAGAATGGGGTCAGTATTTGCATACAGATATCAGTTACAGGTTTGGTTAAGTTAAATAGCTACCGGTCACAAATGTTAGTTGAACTGTGACCTCACTGAATACACACCTTCGGAGAGTACAAGTACTGCTGGCGGAAGGATGGCAGGTTATAAGTGTGTGAGTAAATTTGAGGTTTTACGTGGTGTTCGGCAATCTTTCACCAACATCACCCCAGTCTAACCAACATCACGTCGGTGTCGGGGCTCCTGTCTCTCCGGGCGGAAATAGAGGACCCGCTCGGGACTCAACCCACAACCGCCAAGGCTGACAGATTGCTGGGCCTACGCGCTAACCACTGGGCTGTCGCGCCCCCGGCAGGTTATGAAGCTGTGCGTTGCATTCGGACTTGTACGTTGTATTCTTTCATTTGTTTCAATAATCATGCATTCGTGTATCTCCTCCTTCAGAAAACTTGCTTATCATGCGTTTGGTAGATTAACCACAGTGCAGCAGAACTTTTCGTCACGGGTCTCAGGAATTGCTCGTGCGTCTTCCCAAATCTCTAAAAATAAATGAATTCGTCTGAGCACGCTGTTTGTACATGATGTTGATCTGTGCAGCAAATGGGTTTAAGAATGTTCTTCATCTCACCCAATCACAAATCAACACAATTGTTTCTATCCTTGTTGAAGAGAGAAACTTTAGTTATTGTCCAGATTTTACTATGTGCATAAAGTTTCGTTGTCTTGCTTCCGCTCTGCGTCCAAATGGCGTCTTCTACTATGTGTCACCCGACCACAATTTTATTAGATTTCAAACTTCTTAGATTACCAAGATAAGAGGCTCTCTCACACAGTGAATTGCCTGCCCAAAATAATGAATATGTTCACATTCAGGTCCATTCTTATAAACAAAAAATAATAATCTTTCAGCAGGTTGACCATCTAATTTCTTCGCAATATATAGTTCTTCTTATCATGTTCAGAGAACAGTATACATGTATTTTCTTACAGGTACAGTGGAATGGTCATATTATTTTCTATCAGCACGAAATCAATTTCTTTAGACCAAAACTTGTGTTCTGTCATGGTTTGGTGATAAAACAAATTAAGTGACAGTATCTCCACAACCGGAATCCCAAGAATTATCTCCTTTACACTCCAGTAATCTCGTGGACATGAATGGTGTAGTAATCTTGAAATGGTATGTTGTCCATATACCTACGAAAAATAAATGATGCATGAACATGAAATAATATTATTAAAATAGGTTAATGAAATACAAAAAATACCGAACTAAACCATGGGGTGGGATTAAAATTGGTTAATTATTACAGACGATTGATGATTGATACGACTGAAAATCATTTGCAACT
The DNA here is from genome assembly GCA_031471655.1 of Diodora aspera. Lineage (NCBI taxonomy): Eukaryota > Metazoa > Mollusca > Gastropoda > Lepetellida > Fissurellidae > Diodora > Diodora aspera. Next base: position 6,197 of record JAUELE010253288.1, on the reverse strand, counting down.
ATTTGCAGATATTTAGCAATCATATTTCTTCACATTTTATATTCGTGAATAATGGTATCGTTGTCATGGAGACAGACATGTGTTAAAAGTAGTCCACAATAGCAGAGTTACCTCCCCTGCAATGACAGTCAGAGATGTGTATGAGGCAAAGGTGAATAACTCTCCGTGCTCAGATTGAATAGCCACATTAACAAGGCCACAGGAGGGTTTCAAAGTGTTTATGAGAGGAGTTTCGTTACCAATGAATAAATTATGTTAATGGGGCACACGAAATTTGCATATCTTTGTATATTTCATAATTCTCGACATGATGTTGGTTTGTGAAAAGTTTCATGGAACCCAACATGAAATAAGCAAATTATTGTTTTTAATGAAGCCTATCCTCAAGTGACAAATATTTAAACATCGTTTTTTTTCAGGCTCCTTATCGTTTGAACCAGCTTTTGATGTGCCTATGGTGAATGTCACCGTGAAAGAAGGGGAAACAGCGATCCTGCCATGCTCAGTTAGTTACCTTGGTGATTACCAGGTGAGTAGTGACGTCAGAGGTGACGTAATGCGCACGTCATACAAACAATTTGAAAAGCTTCGCGCACTTTGACATATGCACCGTTTTACATTGAACTTTGAAACCAGTATTTTACTTTAATAAAACATAAGCTCACAATGATGTTTGGGAAATTGTGATTGGCCACTATTTTTAAGAAAATTTTAGAGTTCAATGCCGTCGTTTGATATCGGATCTCCGATCAGCATGTTTTACAAATGTTATTGTCGCATCTTACTGTATTGATGACCAAAACAAACGATATGAAGATTTTGAAATATGACAGATGTGAAACAAACATGTATTTGCTCACACGTATGTAATAGAAATGTATTCAAGAGAGCGGGGAGAGGATGGGGTGGGATGATTCTTTGTTAGCGTGTCGGTCTAGCGGTCTGCCAACCTTGGCAATCATCGTTCGAGTCCCGCCCGGGTACCTGGAAAGCTTCACACCAACGTGGCGTTGGTGACACCGTGATGATATGGCGGAAAGATTGCTGAAAACAACCCCAAAACCAAAATCACCAACTCACACAAGAGAGCGGTGTTTTTGCATGACAAATGACTATCCATGCCAGCAGAGACTTTGTGAATTAACAGTGTTACAAAAACTCATTAAGGGTTGCAATGCGATTGAATAATGTTTTTAATATGTGTATAGTTTCTTTTGGACGTCAGTATACATTAAGCAACATGCTAACAACTTGCAGTTGAGTAATTCAAACTTGTTCACATAATTTTACAATGTCTAACTTTATGTTATAAAGAGGAAAAGAAGCTTAAACACGTATAAAGATAAAGCATCGTTTTTGATTTTTTTTCTCCAACACGTAGGTTGTGTGGACTGACCAGTGGTCAACGCTTCTATCATTTGAAGACCGGCGTATCATAGATGACCGGCGGCTCAGCATAGAACGGCCCTTTACTAAGGACTGGAATCTTCATATTCGGAACACCAATCGGAAGGACCAGGGGACGTACAACTGTCAAGTGAACACCAAGCCCATTAAGATCAAAACTGTTATACTCAAAGTAGACGGTGAGCCATTATTTATTAATTGATAGTTCCCTTGCTTTGTTTTTCAAAGAAATATACATGTAGGTTCCTTCACAAAACGGGCGAGGGATGGTACAGTGGTTAGCGTGTCGACCCAGTACCTTGCCAGCCTTGGCGGTCGTGGATCGAGTCCCATCCGGGTGACTTTCAATCTGGAAATTGGCTCATGACCTGATGTAGGTCCCGCCATGGTGATATGGTTGAAATATTACCGAAATCCACGTTCCAGCCAAATACACTTTCTCCTTTGCAAAACAGCTGTCGACTCGGTGGTATCATTCAATTTCGAGTCCAAACTCCATTTCGTGGTGAACACGTACGCAAATACGCATGGATGTAAAATATTGGCAGTATGCAAGAACAGTTCTAAAGCTGACTGAATGCTTGGGTCAGATAGTGACAGAAAGATGGAGAAATAATACATACAGGAAAGAAAGGAGACAGAAGAAGAAAAAGACACGGATGGAGAGAGAGAGAGAGACTTTACTTATCAAGGATAAGTAAAGTATGAAAAGACAAATGAAAAAAGCAATAAACCTTGAAATGTATTAAGGGACACTCATACAACTGAGATACATTTCTCTATCTATCTTTCTATATCTCTCTCTCCTCTCTCTCTCTCGCTCTCTCTTTCTCTCTCTCTCTTGCTCTCTTTCTCTCTCTCTCTCGCGCTCTCTCTCTTTTTTCTATCTCTCTCTCTCTTTCCTCTCTCTCGCTCTCTCTGTCTGTCTCTTTCTGTCTCTCTCTTGCTCTCTCTTTCTCTCTCTCTCTCGCTCTCTCTGTCTTTCTCTGTCTCTATCTCTCTCACTCTGTCTCTCACCAGCGTGACATTCGAGAGCTGAGTGGACTGAGTCACGTTCAAAGTACCTCGTTCTCGTCAGTGTGAGGCAGGGTGAACCCTCACAATCCTTTCATCCAAATACTATCCGGACTCGATTCTAGCTTGTGACCTTAGTGTGAATCACGAGACCAACTCTCTCTCTCTCTCTCTCTCTCTCTCTCTCTCTCTCTCTCTCTCTCTCTCTCTCTCTAGCTATCTCTCTCTCTCTCTCTCCATTTTTCATGTATACCATTGAAATCCTGTATATCATTGAATTCCTGCTTTGTATGTAATGATATCACTTGAGACGGAATTATTCCACCATATTCCACCAAGAATATCCACTCAATCAGACTCAATGTTGTGGCCAACAAAGACGTGTGTAATATGCTTAATTTACCCCCAGACTTTCCCTCCGGGGGAGTAAACAGGCTAATTGCCCAGAAATCCACTTAATGTTACTTGTGCGGTGTGAGCTTTAAGGAGAGAATACAATGGCGGACTGTAGGCAGGGAAACTTTCTTTGAAAGGATATTGAAAACTATGACGTTGTTTACTGATAACCCTTTCACTTGAAAAGAATGTATTGTCACGTTTTCATATATATATGATAAATTACCCTGCTCTTTATATTTACAGTATAGAACTTAAGTAATGCAATCATAACTTTAATAAAATAATAAGAATTAAATCAGGAATTGTGTCAAGTGTGATGAATAACTACATTATCCCTAACACGCTGAGCGTCTTTGCATTCGTTTCACTGACATGAATTCGTAATATTATTGACATGCACTTCAGTGAATAATTTCCTTAAAATTCAATTTGTTACGTTTAAGTTATTCATTTGGAAAGTTCTATATATCCCTGATCAGACATTTTTGGAAATTGTTATTTCCGGATTCAAAACATAGGTAAAAATAGTTTTGCCTGTCACACCTTCGATTGTCTCAAAGACGCTATTGTTTATGTTAGTTCCTGCCAAAATTCTGGAGGAGCAGTCGACTCGTCACGTGATAACTAAGGAGGGGGAGACAGTGACGCTCAGATGCAATGTCACAGGAATACCGATGCCAAATGTCACCTGGACCAGGTTTAAACTCAACAGAGACCACGTGAAGAAGAAGACAGAGCTGTGTGCTGGAACATATAGTGAGTCAAATAACTTACTTGACAGACATGTTAGAAGTTATGGTAACATCTATGAGAGATGACTATAGCCCACTTAAAGAAAATAACCTGTTTCTCATCAAACGTCTGCCCCTAAAATAGCTGACGCCCCTACGATTTTTATTATTTTTAAAGCACTGTTAAGAACGAGATTTTTGTCGAATATTTTTAAAAAATCCAATTTAGTTTTAGTATGGCAAACTCACTTTTAAACAAGTCAGCTCTGCTGTTTGTCATGAAGCCATACGAAGCCATTCCAAGACTCTAAAGCCATGGGTTAGCTTCAACAGGGCAGACAATGCCTTGCTGAACTGACTTATTGTCCAATATATAAATACTCACATAAAAAAAAGAAAGAAACAAGTTATTTTTTAATTCGCCTTATGGTTTTTCATCCTCAGTAAACGCTTGTCCTTTTATTGTTTACTCGTAAACTCTGAATGTTTGTTATTGTATACTTATGATAATTATTACTATCATCCCATATAATACGACATAAATTATAATCATGTGGAGAAGTGATGAAATGCAGACAACAGTTTCTTGGATGCATCAAAAGATTAGGTAAATCAAAACAGAATAATATCAGCTGGTGCAGTTCTAACTACAGGATCAAAGATCCAGGAAGTTTCACCATGATATTAAAATTGACATAAACATGTCATAAAACTGTTAACTCAATTTAATCCATTTCTGTGACGTCACTCTATTGTCCCCACAGTGGATTATTTTTAAAGAATCCACTGATGTTGGACTCGCCCACCTCAGAGGGGTGTCAGGTTTTGCCGTTTGAAAACACTGAATTGGTACAGGAAATTGTCAATATATGAATATACTATATAAACATAGTGGAAAAGTGGAAATGGGTTAAGTTGGAGAATGCATGAGGAGCGGTGGATTCGTGAAAAGGAATCCACCGCTTTCACAAGTTCACCTTATGGTTGTTATTTCGCCAATATAATTACTATCGTCGTAATGTGACATGCCCTTACACAGAAATACTTCCTAGGGTACATAATACATTAATATTCCTATTAACCATTGCGCAAACACTCCGTATTTGTTACATGTTACATATTACAAATGTTACAGATTTAGGAGAGCATATGGAGACGCTGATGATACAAAACGCCAGTCGAGATTGCTGGGGAATTTACATGTGCACTGCCTATAATGGCATCCCTCCTTCTGCATCTCGCGATATTGGAGTTACAATTGAATGTGAGTCATTTATCTAAGTTCATCACTGATCATAACATCATATGGTTGTGTGTCTTTAATGTTATAAAATTGTGCAATTTAATACCGCCTGAAACGGTAACGACTCCTTGAAAGGATAAACGACTCAACGTTTTTCCACTTGACATTTGAACAGATCTAGAAAGTGGGTTAAACAAGACTTTATGATCTTACAAAGTACATGTACATGTAATAGAAAAGGACACTCTAAGACACAAGAATGAAGACCTTATCCCTTATAGGATAATTGGGTGTCCATAAATTAGTCTTATTATAAGTTGTATTTAATGGAAGAGAAGTGTGAGAAGGGGTCTTGTTTAGCGCTAAATCCCCGCACACTGTGCATGCTCAAAGCGCTCCCATTATTATCCTGGTAAGCGGAAACATGTGCAATCCACAACCTTGCTCAACTCCCTGGGGAGTATGCAACCCAGGTGGTGGAAGGTTACCTCACACTATTCCGACAAGGGGGCTAAGGTTCCCCGAGGCGCTCGATGTCGTCAAGGTTCCCTATTGTTGCAAGCCCTGCTTGCGACTCGCACCGGTCACCCATCCAGGCACATGACCTGCGCCGAGCCTTAGTGCATAACACCATTTCACCTCAGATTATAGTGTTTCATTCATTTGGTTAGTCTGTCATCCAGACCCTGAAGTTTTATTATAACAGAGACAAGCAGACAGTCTAGATATTTTGCCAGTCTAGATAGCCGCAGCTCCTGAAGTTAGCAGTATCTCTGGGATCTTATTTTTTGTTTATTACAAATGGATATCATTTTAATTTCATTTTTTTTTAAATAAAAATTTTAATCTTACTTCAGAGACAATATTTAAGTCTATAATTTGGTGTGTTTAGTTTCACCCGAGGTCAAGCTCCCGAACAATATGATAGGACAGTACGAGGAGAAAGAGACGATCCTGGAGTGTATTGTGACGGCCAATCCACAGGGGATGACTCTCTGGACACGCCATGGCATCAAAGTGGACAACAGCCCCAAGTATAGGATCATCATCTACAGAGATGGTGACTACACCATAACCCTAAGTCTGAGAATACGAGCACTATTGAAAGATGATTATGGCAACTACACTTGCATGGCGTTCAACATTCATGGCACTGCCAAGAAAATCATGACTCTTTATGGTAAGAAATGACGATGTCATGGTTATCAAAATAAATCTGATGCAATTGTTATATCTCTATTTTTTTTCGACACAACGTCCAAGAACTGGGAACTAGAAAATCAGCAATAACATTTTTTTTTTATATTTTACTTGTACATGTATACTGACGTCCAAAAGAAAGTATACCAAATGATTTCAATTATTTTACCTTACGTCTTTATGCCATAGTTGATCAAAAGGAT
>JAUELE010253277.1:0-10746 GCA_031471655.1 Diodora aspera | reverse complement strand
ATAATAATAATAATAATAATCCTTACAATAACAATAAGACAAACCAACTTTTGTTGGTTTGTCTTAATAATAATAATTTATTTTATTGCCTGAATGACGATAAAAAACATTATTTCTGTATTTGCCTGATTATTATTAAGGGCAATAACTCTTACAACCTTAAATGCAACTCTGTGTGTTCCACAAAGGGGCATACCTCACGTCGCTTCCTTTCCAACACCATTCCTGTGCAGTCAAACGCATTTCTAATGCTGGGGAAAGAATCGGAAGAATTAGAGGATTCATTTATGCCATCTACAGAGATAGTGGTAATCTTTCAACATGCCGAATTGGAAAAAGCCCGTAAACTACGTTGGAGTTGCTAGCAAGGCCCAGGAAGAGGCAGAGAAGAGGGTGACCGTGGTGAGTGGACCGGCCACGCCGGAAAATCCGTCGACAACGACGAAACGAGCTGGCAGGGGGTGAGTATCAACAAGGGGAGAGTATCAGCGCCCCGGTGACGTTGACCACCCCGGCCCCACCAACTCCAGTTGAGACAGGCGGTGAGTGTCGTTGTCAGGGTAATGATATTCATAATTGTGAGGATCCAATATCTACCTCATCCCCGTGCAGGATAACACTGGGCCTTACGTGTCTCAGTTGCTCAATCCGGTGCTGGTTCCCAGTATTCACGATAGTTTAGGGGCGGCAATACCATATTGTATCCGCAGTAAGATAATTAAGAGAGAATATATCAACTTGGCCACCCTGTTGCGTCTTGAAGACCTAACAGAGTACGAGGCAAACCCAATAATCACTGGGGGGGGGGGGGTGGGGGAGGGGGGATGGCCAACTGCAGGTCTCACAAAGGGCAGTCACCATGAAGGGGTTTACTTCCAGTGATCTGAAATCTGTCAATAACAACCCTGAGATGGCTCAGAAAAAGATTTTGAAAGAATTGCAGTTGGGTAGGATAGGCAAACCATTTCATTCACCGCCATATCCTGAATGCATGACTTCTCCAATTGGTGTGGTTCCTAAGCAAGTACCAGGAGAGTACAGGCTTATCCATCACTTGCTTTATCCAGAGGGTAGCAGCATTAATAGTTTTATTGGTGATGAATCAGCATCAGTTAAGTATCAGTGTTTTGATTATACAGCAGATATAATAAGGAAGTAAGGTGCTAGGTGTTTATTGGCTAAGGCAGATATTAAGATATTAATGTTACCTGTATCACTAGCTGATTTTCATTTAATGGGTTTTCAGTTCAAAGATAAGCTGTATTTTGATAAATGCTTGCCTTTTGGTTGTCGCATTAGCTGTGCACTATTTGAAACGTTTTCTACATTTCTGGAATGGTTGCTGCAGGATAGAATACAGCATAAGCACACTATGCACAATTTGGATGACTTCCTGTTCGGAGGTTCTGCAGGTTCAAATCAATGTGAGGAGACATTGCAGGCTTTTAAACAAATTTGTGATGAGATAGGTGTTCCAATCGCTGAAGAGAAAACTACGTCACCTACTACAGTTCTTACATTCCTAGGTTCAGAGATAGATACACAACTAGTGCAGGTCAAAGTGCCTTCTGAAAAGATCACTAACGCTAAGAACCTGTTACAGGAGTTTGTTTATTATTCCGTAAGGCTACATGTTAGCAAATACAATCATTAGTTGGGTTTTTAAATGTTTTTTTTTTTAATGTAAGGCCATTCCTAGCGCGAGACCCTTTCTAAGGTGTCTGATGTCAGCCACAATGAGAAAGAAAAGTCATTACAAAATTAGATTAGCAAAAACATCAAGAAGGACCTGTTAATGTGGCTATACTTCCTGAACAGATACAATGGAACTTCGGTATTGAAAGAGGCAACATGGATCTCAAATGGAGCCCTGGACTTTTATACAGACAGTGCAGGTGGGTCTGGTAGAGGATTTGGAATATTCTTCAATGGTCTTTGGGCCGATGCCGCCTGGACCTCTTCATTCATTCAAGACGTCCCAGCCAACATCACATTCCTGGAGTACTTTCCGATCGTTGCTGCTCTAGAAATATGGGGTTCATTGTTACAAGGTAAACGGATTGTATTCCACTCTGACAATCGGGCTGTGGTTGCAATTATTAACTCTTCAACTTCATCATCACTGTTGGTCATGCAGTTAGTACGTTATCTGGCATTGGGGTGCTTACATAATAACATAACAATAAAAATGTTAGTACATTCCAGGCACGACCAATCAAACAGCTGATGCCTTGTCTCAGTTTTAGTTGTCAAGATTCCGTCAACTTGAACCCAATGCCGATGTCAAACCAACTCCAACTCCAGACAGGGTTTGGCACATTGCCAAGTGAAAGCTGGAAGATTAGTGAATGTAGCCATATCGGAAAACACTAGAAAGTCGTATCAGATTTCCAGAAGTTTTGCTTTCATCATTCGGTTCCTGTCATAATACCCGTATCTACAGAGACGCTGAAGTACTACCAACTCGTCTTTCGCTGTAAGGATTCTCACCCGCGACCATGTCTCACAGAATATCTGCAATAAGCTATTGGTATAAAATACAAGGTCACATGGATCCCACGGCAAGTTTTGCCATCGGGAAGATGTTGGAGGGGACCAGAAGGGATAATCATAAGCCCGATAAGCTCCAATTACATAGCCATTGTTGGTCAGGTTACTAAAGGTTCTGCCCCATATTTGTTACAACTCCTATGAAACAGTGGTTTTTACGTCCATATTTACTGTGGCATTTTTGTGGTCTTATGAGGATAGGAGAACCAGTGTTTACAGGATATGCACAGTGCCACAGGGTTTTTCGTCCAGATGACATGACCATTGGTAAGGATAACTTGAAATAACCGTTCGTAAGATGGATCAGAACTCCAGAGGCGCAACGATAAGGATCAATGCGTGTAGGGATCAACAAGCCTGCCCAGTTGCTGCAACACAACGATATGATCAAGTGAAGCCTACACATTCAGAAGTATTCTATTGCCACCAAAATGGCTCTCCTATAACAAGATATCAGGTGTCAGCAACAGTCACACAAACTGCAAGGTTATCGGGTCTAGATGTGGCTAAATACAACAACAACTGTAAAATAAGAGCTGCAACAACAGCTTTCAAACAAGGAACCCCTTATGAAAACGATAAAGAAATGGGACCGTTGGCAGTCTGACACAATGTTTAGATATATTCGTCAATAGGCTATACTAAGGGTTATAGGTGTCATTGTGTATTTCAGATGATTGGGTTATAGGCTCCTCTATAGTGTATTGACACTTAGGCAGGCATTCAAGTTGAAGCTCGGTCAACACTTGAAGCTGCAACATCTGGTATATAGGTTGTTTTGGATGAGCCAAATAGGAATGAAATGGTTTCAACTACGCAATGTGGTACAGGTGACTCACAAATCAAGGCCAGATCCAGCGGTAATTATAATTCACCTGGGTTCAAATGATTTGGTTGACGTACCAATAGGCTCCCTGGTGTATGCAGTTGAGAGTGATATTGCATATTTAGCTCAACAACTACCCCATACAGTGCTCATTTGGTCACAAGTTCTCCCACGCCTCTATTGACATGGTGCCATGGACTATGGCAAGATTGAAGAGGCATGAGCCAGATTCAAAAGAACTGGTATTGCGGCAGTAAAGAAGAGTGGAAGCGGTAGAGTTGGGATGGAACACACCTTACTGATATTGGTAATGCCATTCTAGTCAAGAATTTTCAAGAAGCACTTCAATTTTTTTAGTCTACCAGCAATGTCTTTTATGCCGCAAATCATTAGTGATCTCTAATCAAGTCATCTGTTATGGATTGGATCCATATTGCGACACAGGTCAGATTTTAATCAAAAGGGGGTAGGAGGTGGTTTTGCAGCTTACCATTGGTTGTGTTTGGTGGGGTTTCATAACAAAAGTAGCTGATAATCATCTCCACATGGTTGGGTTTGATCACGTTTATTATCCTATGGTACTGGTAATTTTGGACATGATACTGTTGCTATCCACAGGTGTTTTATTTGTGTCATGCGTATAGACGCATTTGTTGGAGAAACAATTGTGAGCTTTGGGGGTCAATATTTGGGAAATGAAATACGTTTTGTATCTTAATTTTGTGCACACAAATTTGCTCTTTCCTCTGGTTGTGGTTGGAGTTCCACGACTGTCGCAGTCCCCTGCTGGAGCTCCCGGGGGGATGCACGCTGTTTGGCCCTTGTGCTTGGTATGTTCATGTTGCTGCTCTGTCCCTTACAGCCCGTTGGGCCATGGGCCGGAAAGCAGTTATTTGTCTAAAAATCCCTTTGCTTACATGATGGTTTTGCCTGCCTCCATTCCCCTTTTAATTTATTAAATAAAGCTGTGGCCATTTTTATCCAATTTACTGTCTTGGTCATAATTATGTTCAATATATAGTCACCTGCATCATGTTTATGTATGCATAGACGTAACTGAATATCTTGCTCCTTAAGCAATATCATGAACTAAAATGAGTGTTGCTCAGGGCACAACGCTTAAACGAGTCATAGCCAGCAATAGTATTCCCGGAATAGGAATGTTTTCAGGTTTGACTTGAATACAGGAAGGAAGGGGGTGTCTGTAGTGCTGGGGCAAGAGTGTTCTACAGGTAGACACAGAAGGAGAAAGACCTGTGTCCAATGATTTTAGGGAGTCTTAAGGGGCAGTCAGAATGTGTCGTTCTGCAGCCCGGAGGCTTCGCTCTGGATTATGCTTAGGTAGAAAATCCATGAATTATTAAAGGGCAGATCCATAAAAATAAGTAACAGCTATAAATGATAGCGAGTATCGGGAATTTAATTCGAGCAGCAACAGGAAGCCAATGTAGATATTTCAGGAGAGGAGGAACATAAATTCTTCTGCCACATCTGAAAGTGAGTCTTGCAGCAGAATGTTAATTGGAGCTTGTGTTCGAGGTCTTCTCTGATTTTGGCGAGAATACTATTAACCTACTTAACAATTAGTGACCCTTGAGTTGGGCCGAGTATATTAGATTGCATTATGTCCGAATGGCATTTACAGTCTGAGACAGAACTGGAGTATAGAATCCAGAACTAGCAGCAGAAACATATCCTCTTACAGACGCTTGTGAGACGGCGGTCTCTGAGCGCGAGCAAAGGACAGAAAGGCTTGATCTAGAGTTCTCTAATGGACTGAGTAGTCCTCAACATGGAACTGGCCTTTCATCTGTTCCATAACCCCGAAAACCCTAGACAGACTCAGCTGTGAATATGGTACTTGAAAGTTGACACAGCCCTGATGGTCATCAAAGACCTGATTATTGGTGAATGTGTTGCAGATACGTTATATCAACTGTTGTGGATCAGCAGCAACTGTCACAAAATCGGATTCAACCACACCCATCCTAGCAATCAGGGTGTACAAATGGCCGTTCCAGGGCAGAGGAAGAGGCAGTTCACCATTATAGCAAACCTTTTACACAAGGCTTCACATTCTTTAATACTGAAAAGTAAACATGCATTAGGCCGCAACAGAGATTATTTGTGATGCGCTTCACCGAATGTGCCACTTCTCGCAGGGACCCATAATGAACTACGGCTCGGAGAAGCTCGACAACGGTTAATGAGGTCAATTTTTTCGATTTTCAGATTTTGTTATAAAAACGTAGCACAACTATTCATTTTTCAATATGAAGAAGTTTCAACGCTGAAATTTAAGAGGAAAGTATGATTTTTAAGTAATTTGTGTCCCCATGCGTCTCATTTCTTTATACAATATAACATCACCCACTTTTATTGCGACTTTAGAACCACTTCACTTGGAGCTCCCTTGTAAAAAGTATACGGTTGGGAACGTCATGAAAAGAACGTCCTTAATTTAATAGTTATGAAATACTTTTTACAACAACTCTTATAGTTTTAGCTTATTAAAATTAGACGCAAATTACACCTTCCTGTACAAAATGGGAGTTTGTTGCTAGGGGTGTGTCTCAACTATCGCTATGATTGGTAAGTTGAGCACACGTGACCTGATGCGCAAGCCTGGTGCCAAAGTTTAGTTGATTCTCATGGCATCGTCGAACGTTTAATTCCGCCTGAATGTGTTACTCAAGTTGAAATAATGTCTTCTTTGGCCCATAGTTGCAGCAGTATAGCTCGGTTGCTGAAGACAAGAGAGTTCGACATTGATGATGTCGGAGTGCTTGAAATTCTTGAAAATTACAACTTGTACTATAAACATGCATTAGCATATCTATTTTTCTGAAGCATTGTAAACAAAACAAATAATATGATGTATATTATTATGAGCTTAAAAACAACTTTGGGCTGTTGAGAAATTTGTCTTGGAAACGTAACATAGATAATATAAAATTTAGCAGGGCCTACACTTTGGTAGGCAGAAACATAACTGACTATTTATAAGAATATTGTATGATGCCGTTTGAAGTGGCATAGTCTGTTTGAATGTATTCAGTTTAATGAAGAGTGCGTTTGTTCACACAAAAAACCAACAAATTAACCAAAATTTCTGTACATAAAGAAAACTCTTATGAAAAAAAATTTAATGATCTGCAATGCTATTTTTTATAATAGTCATTTCACACAACATCCCCAAACACCTGGACTGTCCTCAAGCATGACAGATTAATTAGTCTTTAAAGCAACAAAACCTTTATGACACCAATGATTTGCATCATTGATTACACTTCACCCCCCGACGGTTCCCCAGCATTACAGATTGAATTGCCCTCGGGTAATCACCTCAAACAGACAACAGGAAATTCATGGTTTAGACAAAATAATTATTTAATTACATGTAATCACGTTAATTCATTTAATATTCCGCAAACAAATATTTGGGATTTAAAAATCTTAAATGTTACACCTATCCGCAAAGTTAATGTTTTGATTAAAATGCTAGTCATCAATCCAAGATACATTATTGTTTTCCCTACAATTCCAGAACAAAAACGTACTGTTTCAGAAGGGGCGAGTAAAGAGAACGATGACGAATATGTCATTGAGTTAGATGAGGACGAACGGAGAACAGAATAGAAAACACTGGATCACTAGTTTGAACAAATTTTATTTCAAATGAAGAGACTGAGCGAAGAATATATTTTCTCGAATGACAGCGGATAGGGCATTCCTCTTCTTTCACATAAAACAATATCTAAACATGGGCAAAAAAATATGCATGGTTTCATCTAAAATATAATGCTCACTTTCTTTTCCCTTTTTCTCAAAATGGCTGCAGAGTGAAATCGTGAAACCGACGATTTTAAAGTAACGTAACTTTGTCAAACATCATCCTAGTATGTAAACGTTTTTTGTTCTGAAAAGCTTATTAAGTGCTCTGTCTTACGACCTAAGCGCCTGCTTTTAGTGAATTGCCTCACATTTGTGCCATGACGTTTAGAATTATATGAAAGAAAAACTGCACATTACTTATTACAAATTATTACATGTCTCAGATTTCCTGAAAAATCTCCAGAGCAAACTTTTCAGAATGGTCCAGAAAAGTGTGTGATCATTGCTGGCCAGGGCATCCTACATGTATGGATAGTGTGCCGTTGAACGAGGTTATTGACTATTCTTGCATAATGCATTGTCGTCCTGAAAGACAAGTATGTTGTCCCTATAGTGCTGCCCAGTGATTCTTCCTTGCACGATATGGAGTGGGGTTTGTTCAGTCATAGTGATCCAATCCCACACCATAACAGACCCACCACCAAATGTGTCATGCAGCCTCAGGTTAACATTGCCATGGCGTTCGTTACGATGGCGTCAGATGCGACTACGCCTATTAAGGAAGTCTAAAGTGTACCGAGACTCATCTGAGAACATTACACGTGACCACCGACAATTTACCCCACTCCCTGCGTTGTGTACACCATTCGTGTCTATTGGCAATGTGGCGGTTGGTTAATGGCAGGAATAAACAAGGCCGTCAACCATGAAGATGGGCATCGTGTAGACGATTTATAATCGTCTGACCTGTCACACGGACACCAGTAGCTTGGTGTAGGTTTGCAACAATCTGATTTGCTGTTTGAGTGCGATTTTTCAGAGCCTAGGTGTGAATCAACCTATCCTGAACCCTATTGTTGACCATGGATGCCCTGAACAGTGTCAATCATCAACATACATTATGGATTTGGTGATACCTGCTCCGTAATCTGCTAATCACAGACTGGGAAACATTGAAGAAATTGAAAACGTCAGACTGACGGCTGCATGTTTTAGGCATACCAACTGCTCGTAAACGTTCAGCACGTTTGAGACGTCACATTGCAAAAAAACAATCAACGGATGTCTCAGATAAACAAAATGAATAAAATATAACGGTCAGAAGCTATCAGAATGAAAGAAATCTCGATCACAAGGGAGTAGAGGACCTTTATCTAAAATGTCAAAATCGAATATGCACCCAAGCCACGTGTTCGGGAGTTCCATGTGCTGCATGTGCGCACCGTTGGCAGAGTGTTGGTGCTTTGTTGTAGACCAATTCATGTTATCTTAATTGCAGTCGGTGATTGTATCCAAATCAAAATCATTATTTTGTTATTTACCTTGAAATTCCAATATCCGCTCTTTTTTTAAGAGTGTATTTTGGGGATTGATCTGGTGCTGAGATAGCAAAACAAATTGAAAAGGAGATCTAAGTGGGTCGGGGCGGGCAGGGCAGCCATCAGGAGTAATAATGACGCAAGCTCTACATGGCATTTATTGGATTAAATAGTACATTTGATGCTTTAGGCAACCAACTAACAACACATATCAATCTCATTGAGTCTAAAAAGAATCAAACAGAAACAAGCTAATCTCTACTGGAAACAGTGAATCTGAAGATAAAACCTTCTCTCTTGTGGTTCTGAACACAATATATAGGATTATATCTGAACACAATATAAAGCAGGATTTATTCAGCTTCGCTGAAGAACCGAAATACAGCTACAACTATTTGGTCATATCACTTCTAAACGTGTGCCACGAATTCGCTAAGCAACACTTGGTTTAATCCGTAATGACCTATATGAAATCGGACGCCGCTCATTCGGATTGTCATTCGGCCACCATGAGAACTTTTCTCTCGTGACGGATCACCAGATACGTACGGGTCCTCTGCATTCGGCTCATACTCGGAAAGCTTTCGGAAATCGAGGGAACAGTCTTTGGTAAACCCTTAGAGAAAGGTTTGGAATGAGGTTGGCTATTAGAAAAATGAAAATAAATCTGTCTGCATCTGCCAGGAATTATGGAATACGGCGTTATTTCATTAAGCGTACATGTTTACAAAGTATGATTTACAGTTTATGATATTTATTTCACATTAGACCTTTTTTAGCGTTCCATAACACATATCCAACTGTAAGAGAATGTGAATGAAACTGGCTAATATTGAATCTTGAGTTTCTACTCTGAAAATAAGATAAAAAAAAGGAAACAATTGGTCATAAGAAGTGAAACATAACTCTTAAACAAAAGTGGTATCTGCTTACTACAAAGGCGATTATATTCAAGAATTAATAAATACACCGGCACATCAACGGACGAATGTTACTTGAATAATCTGAAGATTCTCAACACTTCCATGTCCCTGGACAACTCAATTAGAAACATGAATCGTCAGACCACTAAAAAGCCCACATCCGATTACATATGACTATCACCCACTAAATAAAGATGACAGTATGGTATTCAAACAAAATCTATTAAACAGCCAATATCGACCAGTTTACAGTAACAATGGAACAACACACATTAAAAATATGAGGGGTTATAACATCTACCGGACGATGTAATGTTCAATCCAGTTATTGTGCAATTTCAAAATGAGATACAATTCAGACACAATGTCTCTGTCTTTTTTCAGGTAGGATACCTGATCAAATTGAAGGTCTTCCTTTTCCATAAACAGGATTGGAAATTACAAATTTACATTAAATTATGCACAAATCATGGTGCTTCACAAAACATATTCAGGTCTGCGAATTGTAATAATTTGTTTATCACCTGGAAGTGTTGTGAGATGTTATGAGCCATTTCGAACTTTCCGATAGGATCTTGTAAATGTGCATTAATGTTTGTGAATTAATCGTATGGTCTTGGCCTTGTCTTGCACAAGCCAGAAAAAAATTGCCGAGTGTGGACCGATTGCTTCAGAATAATACATTTGCCTCATACACGGACGGTGTCTGAAGACCAGCGAAAGGAATGAGGGTGCATTTGAAATGTTGAACATCAATCTGTTTCCTTCAGCTGTGATAAAGTAAATACAGCGCTCATTTATTGTCCACACTTTTATAATGTCTAACGACTTAATCAACATTACATTCAGTTTATTTTACGTCAAGGAATAAATCGGTAAGATGTGCAAAATTGCACTCGAAAAGAAGGAATGTACAAAAATCAGTAGAACAAATAAGTAAACCAGGGATTAGACCGAACTGGTCGCCACACCGAACTGGTCGCCACTAGTTAATAGCTATCAATACCTTATCTGCAGTTACAACATGTTCGTTGTGTTTGTAATGACGGTTGAGCGAATGTACGCCCCGTAAAGTTCAGACAACTGTAGCGCTTCTTGCGAAAAGGAGGAAGGGTGTCAGATTTTGACCAGTTTATTATGTCGTTCGCACGTACTTATTTGATAGTCGTGTTGTTATATTTTCCGACAATAGAAAAAGGAACACAGCGTTAGTAAACATTTGTCTGGAAGTGTGTGAGGTTGAACTATTAAATCGGTCGCAATTTGACCACGTTTCTCGTGTTCAGTGTGTCGT
>JAUELE010253266.1:0-10746 GCA_031471655.1 Diodora aspera | reverse complement strand
ACGGGGGGTAATAGTAAACTGTTACACCGGTATGCAGCGTCCGCAAAAAAAAGTTCATGTAATTGTCTGAGGTTGGGAAGGTGAATGCATGTGCATTTCATGAAATGAGCATTGTATCTTCGTTTCATGCAATGGAATATTAATTAAATGAAATTACGATACCAAACCTTGATACCAATTGATGTTTCTTTTAAACAGAACAAAGTATGAAGACGCGAAAACGCCTCTCACTTAGAGGCACCACAATTAACATTAATCAGAATTGTGTCACACATTTTAATGAAATAGAAGTTGGTATCATTTCTTGTGCACCTGAGTTTGTTTTGTTCCGTTAAACCCGCTGGAGCATAGTAAAGTATTGGTCACTAAATCAATATTTCTTTGCCAAAGAAACTGAACACATTATTACGGACAAAATTCTAGTCTAAATTTGATTCTGGGGAGTATTTCGGTATGAGTCGCTTATTTTGTAATTACCATTCTTCAGTATAACGAGGACTTGATGCCAATTTGTCCTGCCACCTATCACCCTCTTCCAGTGAGGTTGGCAGGGACTTTCAGTTCTAGTGCTTCCCAGAGTATTGATTCAGTAGAAAAATTAATTATTTACAATGGCTGATTGAATCCAGCATGCAATTTTATCTGAAGTGATGACCTTGTGTTCGGAATTTAGCCACAGCTGGATGGACTGAAAATGAACTGAAATTGTATCCACTCTAGTGTTCCTCAGGAGTAAATGTGTTTACTGATAAATGTCAAATGTTCTATTTGTGCTAATTTTAAGGATGAAATGCGTGTACATATGTTTGAAACGTGTCTGCACGTATTGTGAAAACACTAGGGTAGAAAGGTTCTTCGTGATTCGTGCCCTATTCTCTATATCTCCCTCTCTGGTGTCACCTGCCTCTGTCTCTGTCATCCCCTTTCGTTCTCTCTCCTCTCTCTATCTATGTTTCTCTCTGTGCGTCTCTTTTTGTCTTACACACACTCAGACACTCAGACACACACATGCTTACTATTTTCTCTTTAGGATAACAGGCTAGCATATTAGTGTGACGTTGTTAAAGCAATGGAACGATTAAGGAGGTTCGAATCTTTAGTGATTCAGCCGGCATGAATCTTACAATACTGAATAGTTCAACAATTTCAGAAAATCTTCCTGAACCAACAAAACTCTTTCTCCCTTCCTCTCCCTGTATACATATCCTTCTCTCTTTCTCTCTGTCGGAGCATTTGCTTCAATCCTTTGCAAAATGAATAAACACTTGATAACGTTGTCAACAACTTTACTAAGACTCACTCACTATTAAGTCACATTAGAGATTCCAAGACAGTGTTCCCTTTATCAGGCCCTACTCCCCGACAACAATGCAAAAGCTCGGACAAAAATGTTGCAGATGTAGGACAAACGTCACCGGCTTTCTTACATCTCATATCGTCATAAATGAGAGACGACATCTACACAGGATTACTGATACTTGTATGAGAATCCCACTGAATACATTAAAACAAGGCAAACGGCGTACGCGTCCTCTCTAAAAGCCTCCCTATCCTCTTATCCTATCATCATAACAGGTTTAACCCTATATTTCAGATACCGAATGGACGACAGTTCATACAGAGTTCACAGTCAAGATGTAAGTAGTTGATCTGAAGCGGCGACATGATAATTGCATTTAGTATTTGATTTCATGACTTAATAGGTTTATGTTCAAGACATGGACGAGACAGGAAACGTGTAACGCCTTCAGGAGCCAAAGGGACACGAGTTCTACCAGTTTTTATCAGAATATTTTAGCAATATCGATATCTAGATATTTCGATATTTGTTTCAATATTAGAGCTTTTATAGACTACCAGGGAGCATGTAATTACAGTTGCCTACGTAAAATCTATTGAATTATAGGCCCTCATTCATTATTTTGTGACCACGATTGCAAGGTGACTTTGTGACCCTCCAGCTTTAAGCTTGCTGCAGCACTGGTAGAGGGAGTACTACAAGAGAGGGCATGGTCAAAAGGCGGGGTATCCTCTCTGCCGGTTACAGTTTCCTGAATTTCTTAAGACTTCTTATGCTCATGATATGTATGGCATTTTAATAATAATAATAACACTTTATTATCCAAGTACATATAGAAATTCTTTTCCCACCCTTACGGATGGTTGTCGCCGCCGTGCAGCGCCAATACCCATTTTCAGGTGGGCCGACTGGTACACGTGGAGTTAAGTGCCTTGTCCTAGGGTACAACACGGCGCGCCGCTAGCTAGGGCCGAACCAGAGACCTAACCATCGTCGGATCACGAGTCCGACGCCAGTTGCCCACGGCTACCACGCCTAATTTTGATGCATTTGTTAATGTATTCTTTTATGACAGATCTGAAGAGAGTTATAGCGATTTGGTCGCTCATCTTCCCTTTTCTAGTTGTCATTTGTTCAGACAATGAATGCACAATGTTATTCACTAATACAGATGCTCCACTGTTTTAAGTGTGATTACCCAGGAACTTGGCACGCTACCTCTTCTTTACACTGCAGAATATATCTACGCAGAACAAATACCTACATAAAGAGGGGTTTGAACAGCTCTTGGCATCTACTTTCATTATAGTTTTTAACCAATGGAGAATAGGCATTGTTTGAACGTCATCTGTCTCCAAGTGGAACAACCTTTGACACACATATTTAATTCATTATCAACCTCCATATGGAGCTACCATGTGACATACCAGGGCATTATCAACCTCCATATGAACCAACCTTTGACATACATATGTATCAGAGCATTATCAATCTCCATACGAACCACCTTTAGGCCTACCAGGGCATTATCAACCTCCGTTTGGAGCCAGTTTATGACATACCAGGGCATTATCAATCTCCATATGAGCCAACTTTTGACATACCGGGGTATTATCAACCTCCGTTTTGAGTCAACTTATGACATACCACGGCATTATCAACCTCCATATGAGTCAACTTTTGACATACCAGGGTATTATCAACCACCGTTTGGAGCCAAATTATGACATACCAGGGCATTATCAACCTCCATATGGCAACCGTTGCCATATCTGAGCATTATTAATATGGAACCAAGATTTATATACACTGTTTTTAACTTTATGAAGCTCAGTGGTAAGCATACTTTACCTTCTTTTTCAGAAGTGCGTTGGTCCGGACGAGCGAGGAGTGAGTGCAGACAGTGCGCTTCTCCCGGTGATAGGCTTCAAACAACGAGGCCATGACATTCCAAGAAGATACAGAAACGCAGCCATCATCGATACGTCATTTGCGCAGATTCATCACTACCCACACTGTGCCCACAAGTTACTGGGACGTCCAGTTCATTTAGAAGATGTAGATGACACTCGCTTTTAACACGTTTTTACACGATAAAATACACATATCCACGAGAAGAAGACGAGAAAACAACGAAGTATATAATGTATATTTCATGATTTCATATCATTTATATTGATGACATTGTAAAAAATGAATTGGATGTTCACGGATGGATGTCATTTTGCTTGATATTATTGTAACTTGAACGTATGCGTGTCCCGTGTCTGAAAAGTAAGTTCATTGCTGTGTATCTTGACATTTGTGTAGAATCTGACTGAAACCACAGAGCTGTATTTATCACGAATGATGCTGCGCAAGGAGCTTGTGATGTATCATACACGATGTCATCATTTTCATATTTATTGAAATCAACGGCAAACATATCATTTGGATCGTTGGGCTCTGATGCTCCGTGTTATTTGGATTAAATGTTGGTGGAAATTATAGAAGACGCCACTTCATATTGGTTTAGAATTAACAGTTGACATAAAATTATATTTAACGTTGCACGTGCAACATTTCAGCCATATCACAGCCTGATGTGTACGGTGTATACCAAAGGAAAAGACAGTTCATACAAGAGACGGATATAATTAAAGGCGAAAGCAACTGTGTTAACTTATACGACAATCATCGGAATCCAGGGGGCTATTTGTTTTCAAAGTGACACCATGATACTCACCAAAGCACTATGGGGTGCAGAATTAATAGCGGTGGGGTAAGGGTTTGGGAGATTGAGTAAAGACATCATTGTTAGAGTTGTTATCAAGTGTAAATCTGCAGCGTTTAAACTGTCTATTACACTATAATTTCATACAAAACACTTTCTCCATTCAGTTTAGGTATAAACTATTGGTAGTGTATTTTTCTAAGCCACGCATTAAGAGTATTCTTAGGAAAAGTTTTGAGTTTTGAAGACTTTCTTCACATACCTTTCAGAGCTCACTACCGGTTAGTTTACCTAGTCTGCACATATACTTATGCTAAGCATTACTGTCACCCCTATATATGGAGTTCTAAATTGTCATGTTAACAGTTTTATGGCAATAAAATGGTGAAACTTCATGGATCCTTGATCCTGTAGATTAGATATGTACCTGATATTGATTTTCTTTTATTAACTAAATCTGTTGGTGCATCTAAGAACTGTTGTCTTTATTTCATCACTTCTCCAACTGCGTATGTCCTATTATAAAGGGGTGACAATAATGATCAGCTTGAGTAAACTTATATGAACAATATTCGCTGTTGGCTGACGGTTTAGGAACTGGCTTTGTTGTCACGGTATTGTACGTCCATGAACATGTAGTATTTTTCTATGTAGTTTTAAAACTATTAAAGTATTTTGATAAGCTTTTATTGTTTTCCTTACACAGATAGAAAACACGTAACAGCCTCACCGACAATGCCTTCAACAAGAGTGCAGTGTCATGTATTGTAGCAACTGAGGCTATCTATAATACAAACGCCCTCTTGATCCCAGTCACAGCAACAGTTGATCGTTTTTAATTTGACTTCATTTTGATGACACTGTGACTTCACATTGTACTCACGGTGAACTTATATGGACTACTTCAATGTAGACTAATTTTAAAGCACGTCAAGCAAATCAAAGAACTAACGGGATGAGGTCAGTATGTGAGGTAACTGTGAGTTACTGTATCTGTGTGGTCCCTGTGAATTACCTAGGATTGTTTGAAATTTCTGTTTCTTTGTTTGAGATCGTCGATCGTACCTCACAACGTGACTTTTTTGTGAGTTTTCTTTGCATTCTACAATAAAACCTCCCAGTGCGACCCTTTGGTGAGTTCTACAACCATACTTCACAATGTTAGCTTTCCTGTGAGCTTTCTGTTAGCTCTAACACAGGGGTTCGAATCACTGATTGGTCAGTAGATTTATGAAAAAATGAACATTGTGTTTTGCTACATTTTCTGATCATTTTGTCGATATTTCAGCCTACAATTGCCCAGAAATTAAATTGGTTCGGCGAAATTCGCCCGTTTTATATAATCGTACTCCAAGGGTTTAAGGGAACATGATCAGAGATGCAGGTACGCCAATCTATGTTCAGAGCTTGTCTTTCTGTTCATCTAGTAATATAATACCGTGCTGTCTTGTTTCCGATTTTTTACGCCCAAGATTTCACACTAATTGAAGCGATAAAGAAAAGGGCTTCGTCTTACGCTAAAAATAGATTGCGCATTGTATTTGGAAGAATGTATACGTATAAGCAGATATGGAACTGGCTAAAACGGTGGTACGCCATAACGATGACATGCGATTGGACGAAACGGTCACAGTTAGACGAAACGGGGATAGATATTTGGTCCAAACGGTGACACTCTTTGGATACAACGGTGACAACAAACGATATATATATCCATCGATCATTAAACTGAATTATCCGTAGATTTTGGCAAAGTTTGGCGTGTCACCGTTTTGGCTTGTCACCGTTGTAGCTACTACCCATAAAAAGATGGGGAACGCATAGCAATTAATTGTCGAGTTCGAGTAAGTAAACTTTGCGGCGAATAAACAGTAGGATGTCGCCGTTATGTAACTGATGTATCGATGTTTTAGTCAGACCGACTTAAACGGGTTTTAGTTTTTGTTCTGTATTGGAGATGGAACTCTGATCATGTCCCTTTTACATAATACTAAAGGGGAACAACGGATACTGCCTCACTCGATAGTCAAGTCGCAAGTCAATATATTTCACAACTTGTATGTTCCATTACTTCCATATCCAGTTCTCTTGAAATCAAAACAAACCACAACGTTCTACGTTGTTGGAAACCCCAGCTACAGCCCAGAACGCAACGCCGAGACCAAAGTTTTGCGACCTCGACACATTGATATGATACACGATTACCATAGTATACCCACGTATGAAAGGCGATAACTCATACACAAAGACTTGACACAACATAAACTCACTTCTCCAAAATATTTCGCATAGCTCTCAACATTTGCTGACCCAACATTATGTACTTTGCACTCACCAGAACGGATTTGATTCAGTTTTGGCATATTTCGTTGTGCATAATAGGTCAGAATATGTTTGACTATGTTGAGGGGCTCGAAGATTGTTGGAACATTTTCTCTTGCAAACCATTTTTTTTATCTCATGACATGCAAGAATCAAGTTTTGTTGGATAATTACCCACAACGTATTCATTTTATAAATTTGCTAATTCATTGTACGTTCAATTTGGAATGTAATGATAGGAATACAAAATGTAGTTAAAAGGGTACTGAAGTTAATCAAAATGGCGTAAAAAATACTATTATGACCCTTTTCATAAACTGTATATATATTATGTCTCTGCAATCTATATGTTCTATACTCTTCACTCATGCAGTCTATTTATTTGTTCCCAAATTTTCTGCATACTATTTTTTTTTTAATATTTTCCAGCAACCCACCTCATAAAAAAATCTCCCTAAACTGTAACACAACCGAAGTTCAGGCTAGTGAAAAATCTTTTAAAAAGTGAAGATATTTCAAGCAAGAAAATGAAACATGCTCATGGAGGACGAAAGTATCTTTCTTCTAAATTTTCCGCTGAAACCAACATCCGGGCAACCAACCTTAAATTAGTTCTGAATAAGGCTTAAGGGCAATTTAATACAATGCTAACGCCCACTGTAATATAGACATGCTGAGAAGGATTTTAGATCTCTTGTTCTGCTCTTGGAGTACGTATAAGTGCATCTGAGTGTATGTTTTTTAGTTTTGTTACTGAGCTCACACACTGGCGCCGCATAATCTCTGGTAATACAAGCAAACGTTATTAGCAATACATGTCCTTTTTATAATCTGGTTGTGCTTGAATCTCGCAACATCAACAATTTTTACAAACAAATTACATCTAATTTCTTGGGAACTCCACCACACAGAAAATTATCTTAATTGCCTTAATTTTCTTCTCTGCACTTTAATCACTGAAAACAAGCTATTATATTTTTAAGGATTTTCACTATACATACAACATTAGGTGCAACTACGTATGCGGCCTCTATACGAATGTCGACATGCCCTAGAGATTGCCGCGGGGTGTCTTTTACTGAAGCAAATGAAGTATTATTACTTATCGTTAAATTTGCTACAGCAATTTGATCGGTTTTTCGCAAGCGATGGCGAGTGGATAGCTTGAGGTATGCCAACAGAACAGCCTGTGCTGATCACATTCTTCCGGATTTACATTGCAACTCCACGTACTCTAGCGTGATAATTACGGGTTTGCTTATTTAAAGTAAAGTAGTTCCTAGAACACGTTAAACATCAGCAACACATGCGGAAGCTTATTCTCCGAGTAGTAGCAGTAGTAGTAGTAGTACTTTGTACAAAAGACTGGTGTAAGGCAGGCGTCACATGGAGTCTTCATACTTCACACTTCATCAATTAAATTTCGTCATTCACGATTCAACAGTCATCATTCAAAAAGCTGTCACATGAGGCATTCATCATTAATACTTCATACTTTAAATAATTTGTTAGTTTTGGGCGAATACGATTTATATACAGTTTTGTGATGTTTATAAGTCATTATTAAAAGGGTCTGCAATGTTTTGATAAATGTTACTGACAAAAAGTCTGATAAAATATAACTTTGAACACAACACAATGGCGATTGCGGGAATCGAACCTAGATTCTTCGAGTGGCAAGTCCGTAATCCAACATCCTGCTACGAGAAATGAACCCAAGCTATCCACCATCATATCGTGGTTATTATAATTGGTCATACCTTAGGCCTTGTCATCTTCAAGGAAGTTGATTATAAATGAAATGATATGAAAATTAACATATGTTTCAGTAGAAAAGCTTGTTGATGATCTTGTTAAGATATATCTTGCCAGAAGAGTAGCTTGTTGAAATTCAGTGGATAAAATGGTAACGTTAATGAATCCAGGACATACATGCTTCTCTCGTCAAGAAACGTGTTCTAATGAAACTAAACACAAAATGGATGTCTCTGACAATCCACGCCGCTAATCATAGAAGGTAGCAAAGAAACGATGGAGAGTCGACAAACTAGAGATACTGGAAAGGAACAATGTAACAGACTTGATTATTAAGTCTAATGTGGAGCACATAAAGACTATGTTCTCTGGAAATAAATGTAATCCAAAATAACTCTTTGCTATCTGCTCATGAGAGTAAAGAAAGGGCGGTGAAGTTCGCCTTCTTTTTCGTGGGCAAAGAAGACATTTTATGGGGAAAACGTGCAACTACAGAAACACAATTCCCTGCGCTTCATCAAGACGAGTCATTTACGGGGAGCTAACTAAATTCAGACCTGTATCCTGACTTGAGTTGACGTCTGTTGTTCTCAAATTCCTGTGCAAGACCTGTGCGTTGGACTCGTTGCCAAACAACCCTGTTACAAGTATGCAGTGACACGCTCAGGCCTTCTCTTATATTCTGGTGTCATTCTTCTTTGCATGATGGAATTGTACCAAAGCAGTTCAAGATGGCATTGGTCACCCCTCTTTTGACAAAGCCGACCCTGGACAAAACATTAATGAAAACTCTCTGACCAATCTCAGGTCTTCCCTTTCATTCCAAGGTATTGCTTTCATCAGACTACAGGAACATCTTTAGGGCAATGAACTCCTTTATAATAAGATAATAATAAAATACTTTATTATGCATGTATTTACAGGAAATTCTTTACTGCAGCGCCAAAACCCATTTTCCCGACTGGGACAAGTGGCGTTAAGTACATTGTCCAAGGGTACAACAAGGAGCGCCTCTAGGTAGGATCGAACCGGCGATCTAACCATCGTCCGACGCCTGTTGCTCACGGCTGCAGCGCCACCAAAGTGGTAGGCCTTCTAAATTAACCCAGTAAATTGCACTTCAGTTGCAAACCAAGTATTTTTCAACTGATTGATTTTGCAAGTTGGCCTGATGTGCGCTAGCGTTTACAGGAAGTACATGTACTGATGAGGCTGTTTTAAAACAGTTTATAGGGAGATAGCGGGTTTTCTCCAGCATGCGGGTGGCTGTACCCGCCGATGCTGTCCTAGTATAAACAAAAGGTTGGGTACAGCAGACAATGATAGCAGAAGAGTTAAAATAAGTACTTTCCTGCAATTGCGCTGGAATTAATTACGTAGAATTTTCTGATCGAAAAACAGTTGTATCAGCTTCAAGATCCTCTGCCTCACGTACAAATGCCTGCATGGAACCTCCCCAGATTACCTCGGTGAACTATTGACTCCCTACCAGTCTGTCCGGTCTCTTCGCTCTCAAACTCAACCTGTTGACTGTCCACGATATCAACTTGTCTCTTGTGATCGAAAGTCCTTCTCACACTCAGCACCAAGGCTATGGAATGAACTTCCTCTTGAAATCAAAACTGCAAATTCATTCAATCTTTTCAAGACTAAGCTAAAAACGCACTTGTTCAGATCATCCTATTTGTAACATTTCTGCTCCAATCTTATTTTATTTCTTTTATATATAGCCCCATGAGCATGGTTATTTCCATGGTTTGGGTGCATTACAAATCCACATTTCATTCATTCATATCCTTTAAGTTTCTTGCATTTTATTACAGTTTAAAGTATAAAAATATGCGAGTCTGCCATCACAGTTTGCATTTTTGGAATTTTCATTGCAACAGACCAGTAAGTCATTTTGGATTTTACGTGGCTTTCAGTTATATTTCAGCCACATTGCCACACAGTAACCTACGTTATGTTGGTGTCAGGGGCCAATGTCTGGGCTGAAAGAGTTCAGTTGAGTTGAAATGATGTTTTACGTTGCAAGGGCAATGTTTCAGCCATAACTCAACGTGATGTGCAAGGTGCACATCGAGAGAAAAGATAGTTCATGAAAGGGATGGATAGAAAGGAAAGTGAAGGAAAGGGGTGCCCATTTAAGTCGCCTTGTATGACAAGCATTGGGTTACTGGGGTCCTATTCTATCTACGTAACACCACGTCACTCCCAGGAAGCCCCAAGGGGTGTGAGCTGAAAGAGAGGTAACCAGGCGAGATTTGAAACCACAACTGCCAAGGCTGGCAGATTACTGGGCCGCACACTAACCACTGTGCTATCCCACCCTCTTCATTGCAACAGGACATAGATGACAAACTTATTCAAAAAGGACAATAAAGGACTCTTTCTTGAAATCAAGAACACAGCTGATTTAGAGGACATCAAAATAAGCTCTCGCTCAGTTATACTTACCAAAGAATTGGTGCTCATCTCACTTTTCTCTGAAGGTGACAAAACCACTGGATCTGCCACAGCAACACTGGAAAATAGTTTATTATCTCACATTAGAACCGCAATGCCAACGCATACAGTCAACAAGAGTCATCAGTAGATGACATATCCCCCCGGCTTATTTAAAAAGGTGCGAACTAAGATATTCTCACATTGGCAT
>JAUELE010253255.1:0-10747 GCA_031471655.1 Diodora aspera | reverse complement strand
CTTAGATAGAATAGGGCCTCAGTAACCCAATGCTTGTCGTACAAGGCGACTAAAATGGGGATCTTTTGCTTTCGCTCGATGTGAACCTTGCACATCACATTGCCTTATCGCTGAAATATTGACCTTGCAATGTAAAACATCATTTCAACTCAACTTAACTTTCTGACATGAACATCATATATAAATTCCTTTCAGCAAAAAGAAGATGAAGTAACGGTTCTCAAGGGTGAAACTCAGCGTCTCAGCAAGGCTCGGGAGGTGATACAGCGTAAACTTCGTCAGGCGGAGGACCAGAAAGCAGAAGTAGAACAGCAAAGGGAAACTCTCAAAGGACAAGTTGTTGGCCTTGAAAGAGGTAACCTATCCTCAAGTTTTGTCTGATTCATTTAACTGTAAAACTATAGGCTGTGGAACAGGGAAGGTAGGGGTAGGAGCTTGGGTTGAGGGGGAGATAGGGACCAAGCTCCCAACTAAATACACTGAGGAAAGCCAAACAATACCTTGCTCACCTTTGGTGTTCTTTGGGCTTCCGGGGGGTGACGTGGTGTCACGTAGATAGAATAGGGCCTCAGTAACCCAATGCTTGTCGTACATGACGACTAAAGTGGGGATCTTTTGCTTTCACTTTTCTTTCTATCGATCCCTTTTATGAACTGTCTTTTCGCTCGATGTGCACCATCCACATCGCATTGCGGTATGGCTGAAATATTGCCCTTGCAACGTAAAACATCTTTTCAACCAATTTCAACCACAGACCCCAATAGTGACTCTACTGGTGCTGGACAAAATGCAAGATAAAGTAGAGTTTGGTTTGCTTTAAACATTTAGGCTGTAAAATCTGTTTGGTGTGTTGCAGAACTGGAGGCTGCCAAGAAACAAGCCGAGGCAGACAAGAAGGGAATTGATGACTTGATCCGAGAGAGAGATATCCTTAACAAGGTACAAACTCCATATCTCATGTCATGCATCCTGTTCTAAATATAAGATTACCTTTATTAGAAAAGGGAATCATTTACTCTCAGCATTTGTAGCATCAGAGACAGTTATCATTAAGAAAAAGAAATAAGAAAAACATTTCTGGGTAAAGTGTTGTTGATGTAAAGGAGCGAGATATCTAGCAAGATATAATTTCTCCTACAGTAATGGAAAATGGGTTGAATCAGAAATTAATCTTACCCTTTTGAAAAGCTGACAGGTTTAAAGGATTTATTTCTGAAAGACAAAAAAACAGAAATAAGACAATTCAGATTGTGTTCTGATATGGACTGTGAAGTTATGAATAAATTTGATAAATATTTTTAATATTAAAAAATGCCATTTTACTTTATGTATACACATTATACAGAAAACAATCCTTCATTTAAAGGCATCATATATGTAACATTAATCGGAGCTTTATCACAAATTTGGATGAAAAAAACTTGAAATTGTTTCTTAATTTGCACCTGAGTTTATGGACGACGGGACTGTTAACTAACACTTCTTGTGTACGTGTGCAGAACCTGCTTAAGGCCGCTGGCGCCACCCAGAAGCAGTTGCATCTGGTGAAGCTACACGAACAGAGCAAGAAGAACCTGGAGCAGGAAATCCAGAACTACAAGGAGGAGGCACAGAAACAGAGAAAGATCATCTACCAGCTGGAGAAAGAACGAGACCGATACATCAATGAGGCCTCGGATCTCACGCAGAAGGTGATTATAAACCAAGTATTTTACATAAAATAGAATCTCCCTTAAGAAATATATGGTACGACTCGTAGATATGACCAAGAGGTTTTGTTCTTGTCTGAAAATCGTCACATAACAGATTTGATCCTATAGTCAGTGCTGTGTTGTATCCATGGAAAGGTCGTTTACTCCACTTGTCCTAGTCAGCCCAGCTGAAAATGGGTATTGTTGCTGCATTGGGACAATACCCACCGACAAGAATTGAAAACAATTATCTAATATCCTTGGATAATAAAGTATTATTGTACCCGCAAGTAAGGTGTGGAGTCTGAAACTTTGGGCACTGATTCTGTGTATGTGTGTGTGTGTATATGCATGTGTGAGGCTTGTTTGCAACGTGCATGCAATAGTCATAGCCATTAGTATTTTCCAATTTACTCGATCTTCACTCTCCAATCTGATTCTAGGTTCTCCAACACATGGAAGACGTCAAGGTGAGAGAGATGCAGATATTTGACTACAAGAAGAAAATTGCTGAGGCGGAGACCAAACTGAAGCAACAGCAGAATCTCTACGAGGCTGTGCGCAGCGACCGGAACCTTTACAGCAAAAACCTCATTGAATCTCAGGTAGGCAAAGAAATGGTTTGGTTCAGGGAATGATATCTATACCATGGATTATGATTATTATTTAACAAGGTAAATAGCTCTGTGATGTTTTTGTAAGTTGTCATCTCACTTTCACTTCAAATTTAATCATTTTGGTGCTCTTAAGCAAAGATAAGAAATTACTCACACGACCACCTTTTGCAGGCTTGGATTCACGATTTTGTTGGGGGGAGGTGTTGGACAAGTTAGTGAGGTGGTAGTGGACCCTTTAAATGCAGCAGCCATGACACTTCTAATATGGGTCTGGAGAACCTCAATTTTGATTGCTGATTAGTGTTGGAAATTAAAGGGGGTCCTGCAGGCATTTGTCTACGTATTGTAATTTAATCTATTAAAGAACCCCTTAAAATTTGAAGCTTTAACATGAAGGCAATGACAAGGACCCCTATGATACCATTCTTAATTTTTAACACTGCTGATTAGAGCTATAGACTAGAGGGTCTTCCTAGTCAGAAAGCAGAGGACTTAAGAAGGGGGGTCGGGTGCACGTTAGAACATTTCTAGAACTGGGGTGAAGTTGGAGTCCTACATTCAATCCAAGAGGAGGATGTGTGATCATGAGGAGAACTATTGATTTAATACAACTCATTCTCGCAGGGTCTTCCTCAGGCTGAGAACTATCTTAATCTCTCAATATCTTAATCATGGCTGTATTGTTTTTTTAACTAGGATGAGATCACGGAGATGAAGCGTAAGCTGAAGATAATGAACCACCAGATCGACCAGCTGAAGGAGGAGATCCAGGCTAAGGAGGCTGCCCTCGTGAAGGAACACCTTGAGCATCAGCGTGTGGAGAAGGAGAAGGAGACACTGAAGGCGGAGTTACAGAAGATGAAGCAGCAAGCGGCAGAGAGTGAAGGCTACATCAAAGCTCAAGAAGCTGAGGAGAGGAAGCTTCTGAAAATCATCGCCGAGGCTGATGCAGAGCGAGTCAGGCAGAAGAAGGAGCTTGATCAGGTGAGGCTGAATTGGGCAGAACCAGGGCTAGCTCATGACATAGGCGACACAGGCAGTTGCCTTGGATGCAGAATGTCAAAGGATCGATGCACAAGAGAAAGCTAGTTTATTCTTTTTTCTTTTGGAAGTTGTCCTCTTGTTGGCGGTGGGGTGGGGGAGGGGGTAAGGAGGTGGGGGTGGGAGAGCACCAAATCCTAATCTCACCTAGGATGCCACGATGGCTAGAGCCACTCAGGGACAGAAATTCTACCCTGGCTTTTAGGTTTGTTTGTTCTGTTTGGTCAAAACAAGGTGTCAAATCTGCAAATCATCATTGCTGTTTTTGGCAGTACTACAGAGTAGATGCTTGTGACCTGGAAAATGTCATTTTTATAAACAAACCTGGTGTCCCAAACAAATCATTTCTGATTTTGTAACAATTGAATTTTTTTTTCTCGGGAAGCTTGTGCTCGAAGGCTATTTCAGGTCCCGACCTCAGAAGTGGTAATTATTTCAACCTAAACAGTGTCCGTCAGTCATTTTGTTCACGTGTAGGGAGTTTCCTGAAGGGTGGCTATGGACAAATTTTTAGTTCTACTGGCCAAGGAGTTAATATCTAATTACTGCTGTCTATCTAACCAGATCCTTGCGACATGGCTATACACATGCTGTGACAGACCCTGTCTCTAACCATGGCGAATATTTCAGGTGATAAGCGAGCGTGACATCCTCGGGACGCAACTGGTGAGACGGAACGATGAGCTGGCCCTGCTGTACGAGAAGATCAAGATCCAGCAATCTGTCCTAAACAAGGGAGAGATCCAGTACAACCAGAGGACCGAAGACATCAGGGTCCTCAAACTAGAGATCAGAAAACTTCGTCGGGAGAAGACGATCCTGCAGAAGAGTGTTGCTAATGTTGAAGACCTGAGGTTTGTACTTTTTGTTGTTCTTTATTATGCTAATTTCGTTTACACCATGGAGCTTCTGGGGAGTGACGTTGTGCCACTTAGGAAGAATACAGCCCCAGAAACCCCATGCTTGTCATACAAGGCGACTAAAACTAGGATCTTTTGTTTTCACTTTTCTTTCTATCGATCTCTTTTTATGGACTGTCTTTTCCCTTAGTAGGTACTATGCACATTGAGTTATGGCTGAAATATTGCCCTTTTAAGTTACATATAAAACTTCATCTGTCTCTCTCCCTTTATTTGTTGTCGGTCTTTCTTTCCATGTATTTGTTTTGTTATCTTGTATGCTGAGCTGATATAACAATTTGATGGCAAAATTGCTGTCAGCATCATAGTTTCTGAAAGCAGTGTGTGTACGTTTGAGTGATTTGTACATTGTGTTCCAGACGGGAGGTGTATCACATACAACGAGAATTGTTACGAGAACGAACTCGTTGTAAAGCTTTAGAGGAGGAGCTTGAGAACCCCATGAATATTCATAGATGGAGAAAACTCGAGGTGAGTACTGGGAGCCAAATATAAGTTGAGTATGCACAGAAGTCAAAATATTGTCCAGAAAGTGGAAAGGTGTGCTCAGATGAATTCAGTTAATTTCGAGAGGTTGGGAAGGGTGCATGCACATGCAATTCATGAGACCTGTGACTAAACACTGTACTGCTGTAATTAATCTACGAGTGTCACCATGCATTATTAGCATGATTGTCGAAGGAGATAAATTAATGCATGGTTTTAAGACAATACAACAAGAAGTGCATAGTTAGAATACGATGTACAGTCCTATATAACCCATCATCCCTCTATCAGCAGTTTCATGCTCAAGTTTTGCATGTTCAGTGAGGTCACAGTGCAGATCATGGCTCATCTTCATTTGTGTATCAGCAAAGAACTCCACTAATCTGTTCAGCAGGGGTGGCACCAGCAATTCCCCGATGGGGGAGCTGAGATTCCCGTCAGGACTGAAATCCCCAACAAATACACAGAGTTTCACAAAATGCAGTAAAATAAATACTCCAAAATTTTCCCCGACAAAATGCTGTATTTTCCCCCCCAAAGGGGTTGCTATGGTTCTACAACTCCCCCACCCCGTGCAGGTGCCACTCCTGCTGTTTGGCATCTTTGTCCCTTCTTCCAAGTACGGTATTTATTTGCCACTTCTATGTATACACTGTATTTTCACTTTGTAGGGTTCTGATCCCAGTACATATGAGATGATCCAGAAAATCCACATCCTTCAAAAACGTCTCATCTCGAAGACGGAGGAAGTTGTTGAGAAGGAACTGTTGATACAGGAAAAGGAGAAGCTCTATCTCGAACTCAAACACATCCTGGCCAGACAACCAGGACCAGAGGTGGCTGAGCAGTTGCAGATCTACCAGGGCACACTCAAGGATAAGACAAAACAGATGAAGGTAGGTTGATGATTTTGTATTGAGCATCAGAAATGAGAGAGAGGGATGAGTGGACTTTTTCTCAAACAGTATGGTCAGTCTACAGCTGAAGTAGTGGTCACCAGAGATGAATCCAGGATCTTTTAAAGGATGGGGGGTTGGGTGTTCCAGGCCTCAAAAACACACTGGGGGGAGGGGGAAGGGTTGGTGGCTATTTTAGTGCACCCGCATATGATGAATTTCAAAACGGACAAGGGGGCAAGATTCCTTGCAGCAGGTGGGCTGAGGAGGTTATGATCCAAGGGAAGGGCTTGATCCTCCACATCCCAGGGCCCCACGAAGTCTTAATGTCTTAGGAGACCCAGTATTTATGGGGACCTTTTACGCATTTGATCAGAATTAATCTTTAATGTGAAACTGTTCACTTTTCTAATTAAAGGTAATGTTGCAGCCCAGTTGTATTAACTGTACCTCCTCACTGAGACTGTCATTACACAGTTCAAAGAAGCCAACTCACAAACAAAGTGTTATTTATTACAGGCAATGGCATCCGAGTTAAATATGTACGAGTCCCAAGTCAGCGAATATAAATATGAAATTGAGAGAATCGCCAGAGAACTACAAGAGGTCAAAAAGAAATACTTCATGCAAAAGAAAAAGGAACAACAACTCAAGTAAGTTACAGCATTGTTACATCTGAAAATTATTGGTACATTGAGTCTTGTTGATACAATCCAAGGACATCAGGTGAGGGTCTTGGGGCTGTCTTAGCCCAGAAAGCTCTGGTGGTCCAAGATCATTGGAGACGCATTCTCAGAAATTTCAAGTGAATAAAAGTACAGTGAACTCTGTCTAAACTGGCACCACGTGGGACCGGGAGAAAATGCCGGTTTAGACAGAGTGCCCGTTTTTAGAGAGATGAACAATGACGACTCACCTGTCAGTGAGTGACATTTTGTGGAATGAACAAGATCATTGAATTTATTTCCAAGTGAAGACACGCTTAAAACACCTACTATTATGGAGTCATTCTTGTTATCACTAATGAGTTGTGTTTCTAACAATTAATAAGCCACAACAACTACGTAATGAATGCGAGTACTTAGAGAGCGGCGGATAGTGAATCAGTTTGGTTTTACAAAGATTATGGTAATGGGGGCTACCAGTCATTCCATGATGCTGGTTTCTACAGAATGGTTTTCATTTGAAAACGATGTTTGGGACTAAAAGTGTATGCCGGTATCCGGAATGGACAGAGGCCGGATTGTCCAGAGTATTTTGCATGATATTTAAACTAGAATTCGCCAGGATCAAACTCTTATGCCGGTTTTGACAGAATGCCGGACTAATCAGAAGCCAGATTGTACAGGGTCCACTGTATGGGGCAGAGAGTAGGGGGCTTAGCCCCCACCTTGTAAAAAGTGAGGGGGCTTGAGTATTAAATATTTCAAGTCCATTCTGTTTATCTTCCTGACTAGAAGTTGCACCACGACAACTCTGCTGCAGCCTTTTGTTGTGGTTACTTTCGTGCTTAACTGTTTATATTTTGACTTTCAGAGAGCGAGATCGAACATTAGCACAGGCCGGAGCTCCCTTGATTCAACCTCAAAGAACAGATGCACCTCGCTTCACTGGCGGTGGATTTAATCTCAAGACTACCAAATCAGCTGCCTGATGACATACCCAATGTTTTCGCCCCATCTTTTGTTGGGGAATTTACCTTTCGGCTATACTGTCAAATTCTGCATTCCCTCCAGTTTTTGTTTTTTCCAAATTTGTCTGTTTTATTTTTGTTGTATTAGACATAAACACCATCACATGTTTGAACCATTTGGCACAGTAGGAAGAATACTTTAGGACTTATTATTTATAAAGAAAGCGTGTATATAATTTAAAAGCCAGAGAATCAAGTCAAAATGGTTGTAACGAATGAAAATAGTCATATTCCGTCCAGGATATAGATCTACTTCCAGGTTCTTCGTACTTAATCTCGACAATACATATATTATTTTATTCTGTATTTTTACGGACACTTTGTTATGAAAAAAGCAATTCAATGGAGTATGAACGTGATTGCCAGTTTCTACACTATTAAACATTCATAATATTTTTGGTCTAGTGTCATCATTGCTTCTAGCAATTCGCATGGAATGACGTGGAGGCAAGCTCAGCTACCAGCACAGAACAACAACATGCAATGTATTGAAATAATTGAGTTGACTTCATATTTCATGTTGCAAGGGCAATATTTCAGTCACAACTTGCAAAGTGATGTGCAAAGTGCATTTAGAGGGGAAATTAGCTCACATCGATCCCTCTTTCATTTTGCCTTATACAAGACTTGGGTTACTGACATCACGTAATTCACTGGAAGCACCACAGGGTTGTTGAAATAATGATTCAAATAACACTTGGTCTGGAATGTATTTTATTATAAATAATATGAACAGTTGTATATAGGCAGGGTATTTTTTGTTTCAACATTTTTGATTACCAGTTTTACACATTCAGATGAAAATGATTAGCATTGGGTGCAAATTGATCATCATTTTATGAGCAACTGATTAGCAATCAGCTGAAACTGACTAGCAAAATATGATGCGAACTCGAACAAAAAATACGCTGATAGGGGTACTAGACACAATCACAGACTGGTCCCACGTCCCCACCGCCACCTTTAAAAAAACGTGCATCTGGTTATGAATATGATAGCATCAGAATAACAGGTCTCCAGGGACAATGTGCTCAGTCTTCTTTTGTAACAGAGTCAGTATTAATGGTGGAGTCTGGAACAGATTTACACTTTGACAGAACTTTGTCAAGTCTTGTTATGAAAGAATCCACATCTTGTTTTGCCATTCCAATGGCTGCGGCTGCAGTAAGATACGTACAAGGGTAATCATCGCAGTGGGAGCCGTAATTCTTGAAAGAATAGCCACCAATTGTATTATCCTTGCCAGGGGCAACAACCCTGAAATAATAATAATAATAATTAATTGACACATCAACTTTTGTCAAATATTCAGGTTAAAACATTTGCATGAAGATCTGTATTTTCATCAGATTGAAGGCTATTTGTGGATTATAGTCTCACATTCATTGAAGGGACATGATCAGAGTTGCATCTCCAATACCGAACAAAAACTAAAAAACCGTTCAAGTCGGTCTGAGTAAAATATTGATACATCAATTGCATAACGGCGAAATCCTACTGCAAATAATGAACGGTTGACTACAGTTTATTCGCCAAAAAGTTTACTTACTCGAACTTGACAATTAACTGCTATCCGTTCCCCATTTTGGTGACGTCATCAGTTAATGAGTAGTAGCTAAAACGGTGACAAGCCAAAACGGTGACACGCCAAATCTACGGACAATTCAGTGTAATGATCGATGGATATATATATGTTTTGTTGTCACCGTTTGGACCAAATATCTATCCCCGTTTCGTCTAATTGTGACCGTTTTGTCCACTCACATGTCACCGTTTTAGCTAGTTCCATAGTTTGCTTGCCTTTCCAAAATGCAATGCACATTCTAGTTTTTAGCGTTAGACGAAGTTCGGAAAATCCCTTTCCTTTATCGCCTCAATTAGTGTGAAATCTTTGCGTAAAAAACATCGGAAAAAAATACAGCACGGTATTATATTGCTAGATGAACAGAAAGACAAGCTCTGAACATAGATTGGCGTACGTGCATCTCTGATCATGTTCCTTTAAGATCGAGATTTCACTATATACTTGTAACGTTACACGGGCTCTCGATCAGCTTTGTGGAACAGGAGCCTGGGGCTGCGAATCTCATGGTTATTGTAGAAGATGGTTTGGGTGGTTTGTTTAACTTCTCTGACAATATCATGTTTGAGTTGGCTCTCGTTCTGTCGATTTGCACGTCATGCTAGGTTAGTTTAGAACGAGTTACCCCGCAAAAGAAAGTTTATTTTGCCTTCCAGCAAGCTTTAATGATTGCTGCATGAAAAGACATACGAATATATCAATGGTTCCATCTGCGTTGAAGCCCTGTAACAAATGGATGTAGTCGCCTTCATGTCACCGTTCCGCTTTGTACATTAATAAACAACATAGTCGCGCAGGCCATCTGCACAAAATAATTAAGAAAATTAAGATTTTGTTCAAAAATATCAAAATTTGTAAAATCCTTTTGGGTCGATGATAATCATTTATTAATGTGAATTATTTGTGTTTAGATTTAAAAACGACAATCATAAACTGTTTACTTGGAACTGAATGGTACCAAATTTTCAAATGCAGCCACTTGAAAGCGTGAACACATTTCAAATAACATAAGTGGAATTCTTCCGTTCAACCAAAATGTTTATAAAACTTTTAAATGTAAGAATACGGACAATAAAGTTTTTAAAGATTGAGCAAGTCATTAGATAATGTCATTGTAGAGTCGATCAAAGAAAACCAATTCCAACGTTTGTCTAAAAATAGCAAGATGAAAAAATCATTCTGTATAAATATGATCCACTAGGTCTCTTATCGCTGTAGACGGGGGTTAAATAAACTGTCTTACAGTCTGAGAAAATGGGAGAAAGATTGAAGATAAACAGGCGCCATGTTGGCCGATTTTATCAAGTTTCACCCAGCGTAATACTTAATAAATATCTGCAAGCGTGTCGATGGAAACCTTGGTATAATGTGCTGTGATAGGATTGTATTGCTTCGTCAAACCGAATCTACATCAGAAGAACAATTGTTCGTTTTTGGTGTAATAAATTTACAGTAAGCTGTTGAGATGTTATTGGTGATTGTGGATAAGATCTTTATCAAATAAACTCGCGAGCAAAATAAACTGCACAGCCATTATTGTTTTGGATTGATAACTGTAAAATCGCTAAGACTTTATCGATCCGAACTTTATCAAATATAATGGCGAGCAAATAAAGTGCACACTCATTCAATCGGTGAATAAACCGAAACACACACAAATCTGATACATCATTATAAATCAGAATACCTTGGGATACGTCTTAAATCATTCTCGAAATCCAGGCTACTGTCTCCATCCGTCAAGAGAGAGAGAGAGAGGTTAATGTTTAACGTGCACACTCCAGATATACTGATTTGGCGCACGGGGGAATGGTTGCCTAA
>JAUELE010253244.1:0-10747 GCA_031471655.1 Diodora aspera | reverse complement strand
AAATATCATTTTCGGGGGGAAATTGGAAAATTAACATGCAAAATGCATATTTCACGAGTTTATGTAACATTTTAGGGGTTGGTTTGCTGCTATCATCCAAAAAAATATTTGACGGGTGAGCTAAAGGGGGGGCACGTGCACGTTATCTTTCCCTACAGTAGTTTTTAAACCAGTTTCTTCTTGTAGTCGCTCTGAGGTGGGTCTCGACAAAAATGGCGACGATAGGCATACGAGTCCTCTGGCCGGTCACGAAAAGAGACGAGTAGCTACGATTGAAGTCTACGATGTCTCACTTGTTGTCCTAATATTTTAGCAGGGCCCATCTTACTTAGGATAGCTTCGTAAACAGGAGACATTGCATTGAACGAAATTGCTTCGCTAGCTCAAAATGAAACAACCGACCTTGTAACAGGATTAAACAAGACAATCCCGTCTTTACAATAAACACTATGCTCAAATAACATTTCGTAATCAGGAACATGGCTTTATGTAGCATAATAATTATGTGTGCTTAGTCTCTAGGACCCATAACTATATATATATATAATTATATTCCTTCTGTAAATATGTGAAACCTGAAAAACACTCAAATGTTTTGTTACTGTTTTCTCAGAATGTTTATATTCGCCAAATTCTTGCAATTATGTACATTTTGTTGAACTGTATTTCAATGAAAATGCTAATGCTGAAAATATGATTAAATAATATTTTGATATTTATGGTTTTCTTGGGTGTTAATATGTATACGTCACAATCGGAATAGCCATCGAGTTACTGGTCCTTAAAGGAACATATGATCAACGATGCAGGTACGCCAATCTATGCTTAGAGCTTGTCATTCTGTTCATCTTGTAATATAATACCGTGCAGTACTTTTTCCGATTTTGAGATTTCACACTAATTGAGGCGATAAAGAAAAGGGAGTTGCCGTCTTCGGCTAACGCTAAAAATAGATTGCGCATTGCATTTGGAAGAATGTAAGCAAATATGGAACTGGCTAAAACGGTTATAACACGCCATAATCGCATGCCATAACGATGACATGCGATTGGACGAAACGGTCACAATTAGACGAAATGGGGATACATATTTGATCCAAACGGTGACACTTTTTGGATACAACGGTGACAACAAAAGATATATAAATCCATCGATCATTGCACTGAGTTGTCCGTAGATTTTTGCCAAGTTTGGCGTATCACCGTTTTGGATTGTCGCCGTTTTAGCTACTATACCCATAAAACGATGACGTCGCCAAAATGGAGAACGTATAGCAATGAATTGTCGAGTTCGAGTACGTAAACTTTTCAGCGAATAAACTGTTGTCAACCGTCCATTATTTGCAGTAGGATTTCGCCATTATGTAATTGATGTATCGATGTTTTAGACAGACCGACTTGAACGTTTTTTTAGTTTTTGTTCGGTATTGGAGATGCAACTCTGATCATGTCCCTTTTAAAGTTAAAGTCGGATACGTGGTCAAACTCAGTGTTTTCTTTTCAAAAAACAACTTCTGGAACCAAAACTATAGTTATGTAGATACCACTAATTATACAGAAAGATATAGCATGTTTGTCCGTTGTACAGCCTCTTGAATAGCCTCATTTATTTTGAGACCCCCATGTTACAAAATGTAGAAAAAATGCATTCTGAACTTTCTGACAGAATCTTGAAATATTCGAAAGCCGCCGAAAACGTTACACTTGCAAATAAATGCATTCGGCTCATACTCGGAAAGCATTTGGGAATCGATGGAACATTCTTCGGTAAACCAACAGGTGCGATATGAAACTGCTATTTGAAAGTAAAAAAAATAAATCCGTCTACCGGGACTAAGGGAATCTTAATACATACGGCATTCACACTTTATGTTATCTATTTCACACACATAGCACAAGAAGAATTTTTGCGTTCTGGAGCACGTATCCAATTTTAAGGGAACGTAGGGTGAGTATCCTAACTCTAAAAGCTCCTGGAGTCAGTGTGGCATTCGGAATAAGATTCATCAACTTGAGGATCTCGTATAGAATCTTAAAATTAGCGAAAAAGAAATGTTTACTGTCGTTGTGGACAGTATTTCAGCCATAGTGCAAAGACGGCTTGAAGTGAAGAACAACCAGGTTCAGTGGAACTGAAGAAGGCTTGGTTACGGTATTTCCTGTGACAAGAGTCTGGTTTCAAATAAGAGGTACGCTCTTTAATGAAGACCATGCACTCATTTTACGAAAGCATCTTATCGTTACGACCTCCTAAAACATGTCTTATCGTGTTACCATGTTGCAAAGCCGTCGTAAATGTACATGCACAATACATTTGATATAAGGCCAAAACTTATGATATCTTAATTTCGTCGTATCTTTACGATATCCTAAAGCTACGATGGTTTAATATCATGAAGGTCGAGTCTTCAATAAGAACCGGGTCAATGGTTTCTCCCTCCAGTTAAAATTGTACTGAACTGAATTCTCCCTTTTAGCCATATGCATGATGTCACTTTCGGCATTGCAAAGCAAGAGTGTATGGATACCATCTGAAATTTAACTCGGTTTGGGGGGAATTTCATGTGGATTGGAAATTTTGGAAACCAGTGAAAGGTGAATGTTTCACTGAGGAATTGAATATGTGCATTGAATAGGGTGAAAAGGCAGTTAAAAATTCAGTAACCGTCGGACATGTTCCAAGGGGAACGGGTCCCTTCGGCCTCGGGTTCATTCGGCCAATTATCCGGGACCGAGTGTCTCGAGGCCGAATTGACCCTGACCCGTTCCAAGGGAACTTCCGATTGCTGTACATCGAAGAGTGTCGAGTGCCCAGGTTATCAATTGCACGTACATTAACCAATATCCACGAGGCAGAAGGTCTTGAAATACAATGGGTTTATGATCTCATAGATGAAGTTAGTCTTCCAAGCCATGGGGTTAATTACCGATAAACTACACCGACGTGCAAAAGAAACACTACCAAGATTTTGAAAGACTACTGAATACATTCACACATACGTCGGATATGCAAGAGATTAGGAAGTCTTATCAATGGCATGATGTCAATCAAATTACATTCATTGAAATACAAGCATCCTTTTGATTAACTATGGCCTAAAGACGTAAGGGAAAGTAATTGAAATCATTTGGTATACTTTCTTTTGGAAGTCAGTATACTTTCCTATTATTATTATTTCTATTTTTTTTGTTTACTTATCCTGATTTTACTGTATATGCAATCAAATACACGAGTGGGAAGCTATACTTTCTTCATGCATATGGTCAAAATACGTCCAAAAGAAAGTATACCAAGAGTTTTAGAGACTACTGAATACAATTAATTCACAAATGCATTGGATATACAAGAGATATCCCTTCACGACTTGGAAGGTTTATCAATGAGATTATGTCAATCAAATTACACTCACCGAAATCCAAGCATCGTTTTGATCAACTATGGCCTAAAGACGTAAGGAAAAATAATTGAAATCATTTGGTATACTTTCTTTTGGACGTCAGTATATATCTTTTGCCATATCTTACAACTGGCATCCCGCAAAACATTGTTCTCTTTATCAGTATTTAAAAAATATTGTGCGACATACTCTTTATTCGTCTTTCATATTTAAACTCATTGGATCACATTTTTCATTTAAAAAGCTACTTTTTATAATACACTACGTTCAGTCAAAGTGGGTTTTTTACTTAAACCATTGTCATTTATATTATTTAGTATTTTTTAAATATCTTTACATAGTTGCTAAACACACGAACGTATTTTCAACCGTGCAACCAGTTTCGTCAAATATGCAAAATCATGCATAAGCCTTAGTCGAGCAATGTTTTGGGATTCTCTCCCCTTTTCAACCTTCACCCTGTCTTTACAGGTAAAAGCAAATGAAGACTTCATGCATATTCACCCTCATCTATTACAGTCACGTCAGAAGGAGCAGAGGGTCCTTCTCGACGTTAAACTAATTCTTGCACAGATGCTGTTGCTATCTGCATCAACATTATAATGATATTAATATTAAGAACATTTATAAAGCGCCACGTCATCAAGGGCGTGCGCATATTCATCCCCGTCGTTGGAACAATGTATAATCCACCACATGTCTCTATTCCCCAGCTGCCTGTTAGGCACTAGAAACTTAATAACACATTATCATCACTTTCCGACCAGGAACCCAATTTACCAGCACAGCTACTTGCTCAAGGTGTCTCAACTGACATCAGCGGTGTCTCAGTCACTAACTCGAGGAATAATATAGAAACATATTTATTACTTTATGCTCTATGCAAAATATATACAGGTACAAACCTATTAAAAGCACTGCAAAGGATAATTCAAAAACTGCTATATCGCTCTTTCACTGGCCTCCTTCTTACATGTTGGCAAGCAAACAGTACATTTGTGTCTCCTATCTGTAATATTGAAGCAAGGGCTTCCCTTTGTTGAGCAGAACAAAGAGGCTGTATATCTGATAGTGGCATGTGTTGGCGTATTTTTGTACGGGAATTATGCTCTTTGCATTTAAGCTGTCCTTGCTCTGATAAACATAAGGAGCGATGTCACAAATTCTATAACAACAGACTGCCGAGGCCTTGAAGAATCTTTGCATTAAAGGGTGGTCCTATCCCACTTTCAATAGAGAAACATAACGTTGAAAAGCGGGAGGGTTATAGGGGAATATTTTAAAATTAAGAACTATTAATTGTATTTCAACAGTACACGGGTGTAGTATTTGAAGTAAAGTGCATCATCGATGATGTTATTTGATATTTACATGTCACCTCATTCATGCATGTTTCTATGATGATATCTTCTATTGATATTTACATGTCATCTCATTCATACATGCCTCTATGATGATATCTTCTACTGATATTTACATGTCACCTCATTCATGCATGCCTCTATGATGATATCTTCTATGGATATTTACATGTCATCTCATTCATGCATACCTCTATGATGATATCTTCTATTGATATTTACATTTAATCTCATTCATGCATGCCTCCATGATGATATCTTCTATTGATATTTACATGTCATCTCATTCATGCATGCCTCTATGATGATATCTTCTATTGATATTTATATGTCATCTCATTCATGCATGCCTCCATGATGATATCTTCTATTGATATTTACATGCCATCTCATTCATACATGCCTCTATGATGATATCTTCTATTGATATTTACATGTCATCTCATTCATGCATGCCTCTATGATGATATCTACTATTGATATTTTACATGTCATCTCATTCATGCATGCCTCTGTGATGATATCTTCTA
Organism: Diodora aspera; assembly: GCA_031471655.1. Classification (NCBI taxonomy): domain Eukaryota; kingdom Metazoa; phylum Mollusca; class Gastropoda; order Lepetellida; family Fissurellidae; genus Diodora; species Diodora aspera. The sequence continues at coordinate 5,459 of JAUELE010253244.1, read as the reverse complement.
TTGATATTTACATGACATGTGATTGCATTCATGCCTGTATGATGATATCGTCTAACTATGCTTTCATGACATGTAACAGCAAACATGTCTGTATGATGATATCTTCTATAGATATCTTCATGACATGACATTAAAAACATGTCTGTATGATGATATTGTCTTACTGTATTTATATGACAGGTAATTACAAATATGTCTGTATCATATCGTCTAACTATACATGTATTTACTGTTGTAATTGCAAACGTATCTGTATGATGATCTTAAATTGTTTTTAGTTGATTAAAAATTCATTGAAAAAGGATATATGATAAAGAGGTTATAACATGACATTTTTCATATCGCATCCCATATCAGCGCTCAACCCATATCACGGGCTGATATGGGAGTCTCGGGCCGATATCAGGTGCGATATGAAAAATGCCATGTGATAACCTCTATGTAATTATATAAACAGCGTTTAAAGTGTATATTCATTAGGCATAAGTGTTTCGTGTATGTGGGTGTGCCCAGACACGAATCTGTGTAACTAGATTTCAAGGGGCAGTTGTGTGCAAAGAGGTCACAAGCAAAGCTATTCATAACGGCAGTCACTACACCTTGTGTAGGTACCAGGAAGAAGTATTCAAAACACCGATATGTGTCTGAACAACGTAGAGACCAACACAGACGTATATTAGGGTGTTTTACAATCAATGACGTGACTACTTATATTGATATAACCAAATATGTATATTTACACAGCCACACGTCATTGCATCAGTTCAGAAATTACCGGGAAAATCTACAAGGATAGTTTCGACTTGTATTAGGTAGGAGGTTTGGTTAAACCGACCTTAAACATGCAGTCGATTATGAGTTAATACACACCCACTACAACCATTCACCGGCTTCATCAAATATGTTTAACTTAACGTGACGTTGAAGATTTGAGTCAGTCTGTACCCACGCAGTATAACTATGTGCCAATCTCATAGTCATCTTATGATCAGTTGAAACAATTCGATTCAAACATAACTTCACTATTGTTTGCAATAGATTAAAATTTATTTTCACCTTGGTGTATAATTTTATATGTTACTTTGCAAAGTTGGTTTTTGTATATAAATATATGAATCTATTACTTTTTCATACCAAAGAAGTGTTTTCAAACGAAATTGGATTTATTTACTTCAGCTAAATAAAGTATACTGACGTCCAAAAGAAAGTAAACCAAATGATTTCAACTATTTTCCCTTACGACTTTATGCTAAAGTTGATCAAAAGGATGCTTTGATTTCGGTGAGTGTAATTTGATTGACATCATCTCATTGATAAGCCTTCCAAGTCTTGAAGGGATACCTCATGTATATCCAACGCATGTGTGAATTTATTCAGTGGTCTCTCAGAATCTTGATATACTTTCTTTTTGACGTCAGGATATATAATATCGATTCTACCTATTATAATATTAGTACATTAGTATATTCAATCTATCGATAAGTGTAGAGGAAGCACGATGAACTACCCGCATGATTACGATTCTTGGGGAGCATTCTCGTCTACAAGTGAATGCTTTGAATGTACAATGACTTTCCGGAAACAGATGACGGAAGCGCCATCTTTATCTGAAATGCTACAAGGAAGCACGTTCCCATTCTCATTTAAATTCTGCTATGTTTGAACCTGACACGTAGAGTACTATTGTCAGACATAAACGCAGAGATTGTGCAATCCCTCTCTAGTTTCATCATTGTTTTGCATTGTAGCATCGGTTTCTTCCATACGGGAAATATTAATTTCTGTTCTAGTTATTTTCGGTTTACGTACAGCATTCACAGGGAGCTTCGATTCGAAACAAGATTGCTTTTACTACAACTACGTTGGACAAGTCGTGAAATGTATTTAAGATAAAAAAACAGACGATCTTCGCCTGATGGCAAACACAGTCGCATTATATGAAAGTAGGTTACAATTGAATGGGACCTCCGTATTCCCATCTGTCTCGTAAAAGGTAATAGAGTGTATTATTTATCTTTTGGAGTCCTTTAAATATCATGGTCAAACATTGCCCTCACGACAAAGCCTTCAAGTACAACTAAACACAGAAGTTATCTTAAATTAAATAATACAAGGCAGGGTGCGTTTAGAACCCTGGACTGCTTGGATCCTTTCCAAAACAAGTTATTGTAGAGTTTACAAGCCTGTGACAGTCTGTTTATTGTGCGCCCATCACATTTGTGACATAATGTGCTGGTGCTTTAATCAATCAGGAAGCAGCTGACAGACATATGGAAACAAGTTTTTAATTTAGTTGATTATTCAACAGGGAAGTCACGTTTTATCCCGGGTGATAAACGACTCGCGACAAATTCTAAAGACAGTAAGAAAACACTACCGGTATCTAAATATAAGCTGAACTTGCGCAGAAGTCGTAATATCGTCCGTTAGATTGAACAGCATCGTACCCGTGACTTAACGCTCGGTTTCACTGAGGCTTCACTGTATATACCACATAAATAATAAGCATGAAGGAGTTTATGACTGAAAGGCACAATTTGTAACTAATTTCACCGATAAATATTACATTCTCTATAAATTGATACAGAACTCTAAACATGTCAACACTCGGCAAAGATCCCTCCGTCATCAACTATAGTTTCGTGTGGGCGGGAGTTATGCATTTTCAATGAGATCACGACGCAGGCTTTGGCTCAATTTGCATTTGGATACCAGTGGAAAAAAAACGTTTTCATTGTCTTAGTGTAGAAACGCGGCTTGACCCCATAGATATGTTTCTATACACATTTAAAGTTTTGGAAACAAACCGGGAAGTCTTGTTCCTTTGAAAGACTGGTGATTAAACATCTTGATCGTGTTTGACCCTAAAGAATTTCAAAAGTTGGCAAGCCACATTAATTGTATATCCTACTTGGTACCCTTATTACAACTCGCGAATGAGGAATGCCCAAGATGACAGTTAAATGAGTAAAGAAGATCGATTATTCTACATCCTATGGACACGGTTCTTCTTCTTTTTCCTCTTCTTCTTCTTTTCGCCCTTAACTTTGCTTAAGTTCAGAAGGTTGACAACTTAAGAACCTTCACAAACAGATGATTTCACAAAGAGTGCCCAGCGATGACGATATTAAGTTTCATGCAAAGAGTAAACTGGTTAGAGGCAGTAGCTTGTTTGCAAAGTCTTGAATAAACAATATTGTTTTTTTTCTACTCCTGAAAAGTTTGTAATTTACAAGTGAAAACATTATACGAAGTAAAGGTATAGAAAAAATCAGATGTGAATTTTAAGGAATTAAAACAGAGTTTCAGGACAAGACAGGCCACAGGCCTAGCAATTATAAAATATTTAATATGAGAGGTTGAGAAAAGTAACCCTAAAAACAATAAAGTTATGAAACATGGTAGTCTTTATATTGTATGAAAGTCGAATCCCCTCAAGTTTTACGTCTTGTACAGCTCAAAGACGGAACTGTGAAATCTGATAGCCAAGGACACGTTTACAACTCACAGGAGCGTGCATGTGCTAGATTACAACATATCCTATACACTATCCAGGGCGTCTGACTTGTATGCGAATGTGAAGGTTGACTGGAGAATGATTTCATGACAAGACAGCATATGAAAGCAGAACTTATGCAAGTTGTCGATGTTCCGCATTCGGTCTTTATTGATTTGGTGTCATTGTTCAGTGACTAAATGAATACCCTGTTCTACACCTGAGTAGGTGTTCCATGTTCTTATGGAGAGCTGCCGTGTGCATAAATGTATGTCATATCCATACCGGGAAGTGAATTCATAACAAAAGGCATCGACCGATTTGTCGCGTAATGGTAAACACCTCTTTTCGAAGTGACGACTATGAATACATACAATAGAACCTGGAATGCAGAATACCGCGGCTGTTTATATATGTTACAGTCAGTTTGTAGTGAATCTGTAAAGTGTCTAATTCACTTCTCAAAATTCACTTCTTCACTTCTCAAAATTGGCTGCAAAATTAGTTCGTTTACTCGAAACGTTGACCGGGGTGCATTCTTGATCCATTGATAACAAACATAGATGTTTTATGTTTTACTTGAAGGAAATTTGCAGGATGAAAATAAATTTGGACATTCACAATGCGAGGGAAGTAAACAAGCTTTTGACGACTCTCACTACGCTTACGAATTATTTTCTCAAAATTGTAATAAAGAAGGGTCCCGTATCATCCAAGAATGTAGCAGTGATGTAGTCCAGTCTTCTTTGCAGATGCAGAAGCCTCCTTAAGTTCTTCCAATAATATAATATTATTCTTCTTTTGTCATACGTGCACATTTGAATGAGACTGTTTTTATCAACATGTCTTTACGGATTAGACCGAACTGGTCGCCAAGCCGAACTGGTCGCCACACCGAACTGGTCGCCACTAATTAATAGCTATCCATAACTTTTCTGCAGTTACAAAATGTTCGCTACATTTGGGGATGATGTGAACGAATTTTGTTCGGATAAACTGGTAACATTTGCATACAAAAGTTCTATTTCTTTGCCTGTTATCTTGTGTACAGCTGTTATAAATTAAAACTCTACGCTGCCACACGTGTCACTCATTTACAAGTGAATATTGGTGTGATGACGAGTATAATAACGAGGCTATGGAGCAGATAGGTACTAGGATGGAAATACAATCACGTGTTACCCCTTTTGAAAGTAATGTTTGCTATCAATACGACAATGTGAAGAATAATTAAAGTGCGTTATTATTATTATTATTATTGTTATTATTACAAACATCAGCAATATTAAAATTCTCTTCGTGGCGACCAGTTCGGCGTGGCGACCAGTTCGGTGTATCGCTGTACCCCTCACCAACTACTTAACAGCATAAAGCAACGACTGGGAAAAACAAAATGTGAAACAAGCGTTCTTAAAATATCAAGTAGTTCTCCGTGTCAAGTCAATATTTCAGCCAACAGGTTTGCATTGTGAAAGTGGGATGCGTGGTCGAACAGTGTGTTCTTTCAAAAAGCAACCATTGAAACGATAAATATACATAACATTATGTACATACCACGAATAATGCACAGACAATAAAGCATATTAGTTGATTAAGCAGCCTCTTGAATGGCCGTATATATATAATCTTAATATTTTCTGTCAGAAATTAGAAACAAAACACTGCATTGAACTTTCCGACAGAATCTTGAAAATATTCGTAAACCTTCGGAAACATTAAGTTTACAAATAAATGCATTCGGCTTATATTCGGAATTCATTCAGAAATTAGAAACAAAACACTGCATTGAACTTTCCGACAGAATCTTGAAAATATTCGTAAACCTTCGGAACCATTTAGTTTACAACTAAATGCATTCGGCTTATATTCGGAATTCATTCGACAATCGACGAAGCATTCTGCGGTAAACCCTCGTAGAGAGGTTCGGAATGAGGCTGGCTTTATAAAACTAGAACATGTATCT
>JAUELE010253233.1:0-10747 GCA_031471655.1 Diodora aspera | reverse complement strand
AATTACTGTTACTTGTGAAGAGTTTAAGTAATTATGTATGTGCCAGTTGAGTTCAGTTTCCATTGGAAACTCTAGTTGTTTTAATAGGTTTAGGTAACAAACGATATGGGACTCATCGGTCACACATGTCTGTTGGCTTGTAAATTATGTATATTTCTAAAAATATTCCTTCAAGTGTCCAATTTGACACGTACTTGCTTCCTCCTGCCAGTTACTCAAACCATTTAAGTCTTTCCATGCAGAAATTAATTGAATAATTCATGTGTACCCATATTTAACGCGTCCCAAATATTTTGCCTTATTTTCTTCTCTTTATTTGCAAAGTATTTACTTTGAATTATGTGTCCCAGATTTGTGAGTATATACGTTACGCATCACTTAATCTGAACTAAAATGAATAGTGAAAGAAACAAATGAAACACTTCTTTGGATATAAACCAAATAACCTCTGTGACACAAACGAGCACTCATACAAACCATGCCTTGACTAAAATTATATATATACATGTATACTAAATGAAACTATAATAAATAGTATACGTACATGAATAGGACATATGTAGGTTTACAAGGGTCAATAAATGTGCGCGGTTACAAGGCTATCGGCACTTATATCGACACTGTACTGAAGATTACGAAATATGGAAGAGCCAAATAAAAGCGCACAAGTTAGACTTATTAGGTTTATATTATCATACATCCAACATTACAAAAATCTGGTACACATATTTGGTGTGTCACTCGGACGCTATCGAACGCTCCCGGACGTTAAATAGTATAGGACCGGGTGTAGTTGTTGTTTATGGTAGGCTTTGTTATACGCGCATGGGCAATATGCACATTTTATAATGGATCTCCGATAAAGACAGTGTCACATTATAAATACTTGGGGCTTATCTTCTCACCTAAAGCTGTTTGATAAAAACTACTTTTACTCTAGCGCAACAAGCAAGAAAAGCCTGTCAACTAATTTAAAGTTTAAACAAACTGTGTGGTGGTCTGCCAATCCATGATGCATGTAAACATTTTGACAGTATTGTACTACCAATATTAACACATGGTGCTGAAAGTTGGTGCCTACATCCGTATGAACATATAGAACGGGTGCAGACACATTATTTTGAACAAATTTTGCGATTACCGAAATCGACTTGTAATGCTGCTGTTTTAGGAGATTGTGGAAGACACTTCTTATATCTTGAAAAGTGTAACCTACTGGATTAAGGTACTTAATATGAGTTGTGATAGACTTCCTTACCAGACATACTAGTATTTAATGTTATACAAGCTGTTTCTTGTAACCGTTCTTCATGGGTATCTGATGTCATGATATTATTGTATAAATATGGATTTGGTTATGCCTGGATTATGCAAGATGTTGGAAACAGAAGTGCATTTTTGTTTATCCGAATTCTGGCAGCGTATTCTTGACATTGATTGCCAGCAGTGGCAAACCAATATTAGTAAAAATTCTAAGCTTGAAGCTTACTCTCTTTTTAAATCACTATTTGATAATGAAGTATATTTTACTCATGTTACTGTCACAGTGTATAGGCAAGCGTAAACCAGGTTTGGGTGCGCTTGTCATAATTTAATGATTGAAAGAGGTCCAAGACTGGGTATCGATATAGAACAAAGGCTGTGTTCATATTGTTTAAAATGTGGGTTTAACTGTGTCGAAAATGAATTTCACATTCTTCTTGTGTGTAAAGCGTTTATTAACCTCAGAGAAACATACATTAGTAATAATTACTAGTATTATCTTCAACCATCTTTGCATTCTTTTGTAAGTTTGATTAATTCAAAATGTCCATTAACTGTCTTAAATTTATCCAAATATATATATATATATATACTTCATGCCTTTCAGTTGTATGATGCGTTGCATACTTAAGAAATTTGTACATATATTTCAATGTATGTACGTAAAAGAATACGTGTACATAGCAACCTCAAATGTATATAATTTTGTATTATTTATGTCCTATGGATCTGTGGCCTTCATGACAAATAAAGTTCTTTATTCGAACTTGTATGTGTAGCGGGTGTTTCTTTCTGTGTAGACCTACGTAAAGTAACGATTCTAACTACGATTGACGCAGGATGTTGATATTAAAAAGATACAGCAATCTAGTTCAGATCTAAATGTTTAGATATAATATATTTGTAAATGTCAGCTTCGTTCACACTGTGTTTAGTAGTTCAGTCTAAACGCCTAAATGTTGTGGTTTGCTTTAATCTATTTTGCCTTTCTGTTGGGACCCGTTCTTATAAACAGAACGCATTTAGTCAGATAAATAGTTGGTATTTTAAGAGTGCACAATGGTTGTTCTTGCACCTGGGGATCACCTCAACTGACGAGGCCGGAGTGAGAAAGTATACAGGTACGGATCCTGGATGTGTGAAGGGGGCGGGGGGAGGGGGGGGGGGACAACATGGTTCATGAAAGATATTGCAAGATAGGGGGTCGGGGACATGCTTCACCGGAAAATTTTGAAAAACAGACATGCAAAGAGTGCGGCCTCAGCCCATTTCACTAGTTTATAATGCTTCGGTGGGGGGCCTTGATTTGGTGCTGACATAGCGAAGCAAATAAAGGGCCGAGCTGAAGTGGAGGACTGGGGAGGGCACGGGCCCTCAGTGCGCCCCCCCGGGATCCCGGCCTGCTTTATTAATACAGACTTTTGCTTTCTAATCTGATACATTTTGCCTTGATTATCCGATACGTTTCCTCTCTAAAAATAGTGAAATGCAGACAGGTACGAGTCCAGATCCCGTCACTGGGAAATCGTTTGTAGAGCGATGTGTCAGTCTTCCACAAAACGTTCAGGCTAGGCGGTTGAACCTGGAAGTAAATGAAGCCAACCCCACCAAAAAGGCTCATGGTCTTGATCTCTTCAGGGAATATAACAGGAATATAAAATTAAATACCGTCATCGCCATAAAATAATTGCCTGATTCATATTTCTCATGTCTAGTCAAGCTAGTGACAGCCACCGAACAGAAATTCCTTTTGTGTCGTTTTACTCATATATGAGAAATATAACCAGTAAGACTACAAAACTTGAATTTCTGTTCTGTGGCTGCCACTAGCTTGACTACCCAGCACTATATGTATAGCAACTTTGAATTAGCCAATACTGAAGATCTGATTTTGGCAAAAAAATCTGAAATTGGTCAAACTGACCTAGGCAATTTTCAGCTAACCAGGTAAGATAAGGTGAAACTGAAACAGCGTTGAAATCTGGACCCTGAGTCAAGGCATATAGAAAACTGAACATCTCGCTCTACCATAGCCATCTCTGCATGGCCCTATACCTCAGGGCACGGCTAGGAAAGGCAACGCAGTCCCCGGGATAGTAACCTGCCGCTGATTTTACATATTTGAGGAACTTTACAGCCTTAGGGTCTTGACAGAAGTCTAGATAGGTACAGAAGCATCATTCCTGGCATAGCTCGCTTCACACTGGCAATGTCAGCAGTGGTGTATTTGCCGGCGGTAAATTACTTCACCCTGGAGCAAACAGGGTACCAGATGGGCGGTTCTGACATTGTTGTTCTCTCGGACACGAACACTGGGGTGCGCTTACTGATGCCTTGATCTCCGCCCGGAAAACAGACAGCTGAAAACTAAATAACTACGAGAACTCAGGAAATAATATCAGTTAAATGTGTAGTTGATTAATGCTCCAAAATCAATTTACAAATATTTCCAAATACATGCATTTAGCATGTAAAGTGAACTTAACAACTCACACACACTTGCGAAATTTTGTGTTGTGTCTGTGATGGGGAGGCCACCATATCCATGACAGGACATACAATCTTGGACACTGTGAAAATAGTTCTGAATGTCAAAATATTATATTGTCAGAATGTCCCGAAATATTACGAAGCACGGGTTGATAACTCGACCGATTGCCCGTAGGAGTGTGCCGTATACTCTCCAGGAAGTTGAGAAAACTGCTGCATGCCGGTATAGATGGCGTTAGTAACAAAGAAAGCAGCAGTATTGAAGTGTTATTCGAGTGGAAATGTTTTGTCCGAGTCATTTTGTACTACATGATTGGATCATTACGATCATAGTTCTTTATTAATTTTAGTCAACAATTTAATGTCTCGATCATTATATTATCTAATGTTAATGTTAATATCATGTTAATTATCCAGTGTTAATGGAGAAGTCATACGTTAACTCACAAGAGTGGAACACAACTGGTATTGTTTTCCCATGTGAGCAGTAGGTGTCGCTGTTGAAGTCATGCAAAGAGTTGAATAAAACTTCCCACTTGACCTATGCACACTTTAGCTAAATATATACATTCAGATGGAAACAGAAGTGTTCCCAAGCACCGCGGTGAACCGAATTCTTAGGGCTATATATAGGTTACACTTGGATCTGACTATAAAGCAGTCATGCTCGTACACAGCGGGGGATATATGGGGAACAGGCCGCTGCCACACAGCTCACATCACTGCCCAGCACACAGAGAATGATGTATTGTGTGAACAGTCTCCAATAAACTATGTACATGTATATGTACAGACGCTGATTCAAGGGCGCACGCCCCCCTAGTTTTGGGCAAATTATTTTTTCTTGCCCCCTCTCCCTTATGAAGGTTTTACATCTACGGGCGCCCCCTCTCACATAGCTAGACCCATCACTGTATGTACATGTACGTGTGTGTGTGTGGGTGCGTATGTATGTATGTATGTATGTATGTATGTATGTATGTATGTATGTATACTGGCGTCCAAAAGAAAGTATACCAAGATTTTGAGAGACTACCGAATAAATTCACAAGGTTTATCAATGAGATGCTGTCAATCAAATTACACTCACCGAAATTCAAGCATCCTTTTGATCAACTATGGCATAAAGAAATAAGGGAAAATAATTGAAATCATTTGGTATACTTTCTTTTGAACGTCAGTATACGTATGTACGTATGTATGTATGTATGTATGTATGTATGTATTTATATGTATGTATGTATGTATGTATGTATGTATGTGTGTATGTATGCATGCATGCATGTATGTATATATGTATGCATGTATGTATGGTTGGGTGGATGGTTGGATGGAAGGATGAATGGGCGAACGGATAAAGTTCAGTCGAATATGATTAGTTACAGGCGAGTTGTGTTCAATCAAGTATTCTTGAAAGATGAGTCAGTTCAACTTGAGATAAGAATCCTATTATCTCGTTCTGAAAATGACGAGTGCCCGTTATCAGTGGTCAGTTAACAGAACACCTATGATCTGCATAGAACTTAATGCGTTATGTTTAACCAGAGACACGTTTGTTAAGCTCTCGGTGACAAGACAGGCTCTTCCATAAAGGTGGCCGTTTCCATCGATTTAGGTTTACAATAACCTATTGTACATGCATCGGGGGTGTATTTTGTCAAAGATAAATTGAATCTTTCTTAAAGTTTGGAAATTAAATATACTGACGTCCAAACGAAAGTATACCAAGGCTTGCAGAGACGACTGAAGAAGAAATACAGCACTCATGTTGGCTATATTCATATATTAAATTTAGCCAACATTAATGTTGTTTTTCTTCAGTTTCTCCTTTTTTCAGAAGAAATACAGCACTCATGTTGGCTATATTCATATACGAATATAGCCAACATTAATGTTGTTTTTCTTCAGTTTCTCCTTTTTTCAGAAGAAAAACAACACTCGTGTTGGCTATATTCATAATATATGAATATAGCCAACATTAATTTATTTTCTTCAGTCGTCTCTGCAAGGTATACTTTCTTTTGGACGTCAGTATATATTTAAATGAAGCATTTTTCAATGTACGTTATATTGATCAGTACGTGCGGTATTCATTTCGGATGTTAATGCCACCTCAACAGCACTCAACCACAGGCACGCCCCCTGTCAAACGTTTATTCAGCTAGTTTTAATATCATTGCAAAATATTGACAGCCAATTGTTCGCCAACAAAGGAGAAACATCTGCTTCTGATGCTAAAACTTCGTGTAATGAACCAGCGATTGAGGAGATTATACACATGTTAGTAATGAATCGCACACAAAATGATATATAGTAACACTCACTGAATCAAACAGCAAGGATTGGAATTCAGTTTGTCAAGGAATGTACATCTACTAATTTAGTTACCGTGTACCGTTATCTACAAATGTATGACCGTTTGTATCAATAAATATATAAGTGAATGTAAAACACCTGTTTCACAGAAGAAGCAAAGTGACCTCGGTTTGTCCTTTTTGCCTCGGGATCTCCATTCTTGAAATTCTGTTACATGCAGTGTACAACTGCGATAAGGAAATAAAAACATGTTGGGAGGTTCTGCTAAAACGTGCTGATAGGCATGAGTAAATTTAAATGCTAGATAAACGAATTTTAACACTATAATACTGGGTTTATAAACAAAACGTTTTGTTTGAATTAGATAATACCAGCGCATGACAGAAAATTACCATGCGTTTCATTGTATCAATGTATCACCTGGTTTCTTTGTCAATCTACTAGTATCACAATTCCACGTGACAATATTTCAATAAATATCACAAACTTGAAAAAGTCTTGAATTATTCCTAAGCATTTCATTTGCAGTGATACTAACTCTCTTTGTTTGCAGTGATACTGGCTCTCATCGCTTGCAGTGATACTGACTCTCATCGCTTGCAGTGATACTGACTCTCATCGCTTGCAGTGATACTGACTCTCATCGCTTGCAGTGATACTGGCTCTCATCGTTTGCAGTGATACTGACTCTCTTCGCTTGCAGTGATACTGGCTCTCATCGCTTGCAGTGATACTGACTCTCATCGCTTGCAGTAATACTGACTCTCAACGCTTGCAGTGATACTGGCTCTCATCGCTTGCAGTGATACTGACTCTCATCGCTTGCAGTGATACTGACTCTCAACGCTTGCAGTGATACTGGCTCTCATCGCTTCCAGTGATACTGATTCTCATCGCATCAGGTCACGGTGTGCATGATGGTAATTAATTAATTAATTTGCTCTGATCCATAGTCTACATGAACACCAGGGTCCTAGTCTGTCATCCAGACCCTGACGTTTTGTTATAACAGAGACAAGCACACAGTCTATATATTTTGCCAGTCTAGATAGCTTAGCAGTCTCTCTGGGATCTTATTTTTATTTTATTACAAATGAATATCGTTATAATTTAATTTTTTTTAATACAATTTTTAATCTTAATTCAGAGACTATATTTTAGTCTAACCAGGGTCCCTGACATCCTCAAACTCCAGGCTATAATTAACCACTGTCCCCATCCGTAACGGATGGGTGGGGGCAGAAGTTAATCATAGCCTGGATTTCGAGGATGTGTCCCTGAGGCCGTAGCTTGTATCCTGACCTTGCCTTCCTGCCCCACCCTTCTTTAAACAGGTGTGAGAAATATATACTTATACGTAATGGTAGTGAAATATCATCCAAAATACACTCAATTAAACCATCTTTATTTTGCTCTCGGGCACCCATTCCTTCCTGGGCTCTAGGCTTAAAAGTTAATCAAAGTTAACCCGCCACTGCTCTGATCAAAAACAATAAAACAGTCTGCTAAGACTTATATTTAGCCCCCAAAAATAAGTTTAATCTACAAAATTATTTACTTAAAATATTAAAATACTAAAGCCAGAAAAGGAGACCAGGGATCTTCGTAATTTCTGAGAATAAAGCTGAGAAATCCTAGACTTGCTAAATATCTAGACTTGGGCAGGCTCCATTATATTTGTATGCTTTATGGTCTGGGAGACAGACTAGGAAATCTTAGACTTGCTACATATCTAGACTTGGGCAGGCTCCATTTTCTTTGTATGCTGTAGTGTCTGGGAGATACACTACAGTCTGTAGACTTTTGTCAAGACCCTAAGGCTGTTTAAGTTTTCCTAAATGTATATATGTAATATCGGAGTCAAATAATTATTCCTGGGACTATATTGCCTTGAGTGAAATGTTCAGTTTTCTATGCCTTCTAGGGTCTTGACAAAAGTCTATATAGTCTGCTGTAATATCTCAAATACCTCAACACAGGCTAATGATACTTTACTGGTCATATTTTCACCTGAAGACACCTGATGTCATCAAAGTGCACATTTCCAGGTGTAACTTATCGATTTATTGATCATATTTCGGAGAAGTAAAATTATTTAATTGAGTTTGTCAGTATTGTTGGATATAACACTCAGTTTAGTCATGTGATCTCCTCTACCTGGATGTGATTTCACTGCGCATGTTCTAATAACAGGCTCATAACTGAAGTGGCCATTAATTATTGATCAGATACTCGTTAGACAACAATTGAATATGCCGAGGTATAATTAGTGTAACATTTTGTAACCACGCGATCTCATTCAGCTGAAGTGTCATTACTGATACATGCCTTACACTGCTGTGTGATCTTGATGCAATGAACAGAAACGATTGTAACACTTTGTAGCATTTGAGTCTATTCAATGTTATTGATGTAACACCCAACGCTACATTTGTAGTTATTCAAAATGGAATTTTTTTTAACACTCTGGCTACCTTTGATTACAGAGTATTTTGATAATAATTGTAATTGTTAAAGCCATTTTAATGTTACTCAAACAGCTGGTGACAAATTGTTATGATATTTTTTAATTCAATTAATGGTAATATTTCAAAAGTCAGTAGCAATTAATCACATAATTCACTCAATAATATTAGTTTGTAACATCTGATAATCAAGTAAACTAAATTTATATTTTGAAACATTTTAATAGTTGACATTGCAATACTCTGTGACATTTCACTTTCATGTGTAAAAGAAATAAAAGCAACTTTTATGTCATCCAAATCTGATAAAATGCTGATTAATGTAAATCATGTTGCCTTTAAATGAAAGTCTTTTTCTGCATAATGTGTATACATAAAGTAAAATAGTATGTCTTCATATGACAATTATTCAGTGTTGACAAACATCGTTCTCTTTAAAGAAAATTCGGTTGTAGGGCTGGTATCGTTATCTGAGTTTACATGCATGGTCATTGTACCATTCAGTATTGAAACTATACTGACGTCCAAAAGAAACTATACAGAGAATAAAATAATGAATACAACTTTTAACTCCTATTTTGGTGTCATTGTTGATAAAAATAATTTCTTACTGTCATGGTGTTTCATTTGGTTCACATCATCTTGAAACAACATCCTCTCGAATAAATGTGTCTTGAATAGCCAACATTTGTTTGTTTTTCTTCAGTCCTCCCTGAAAGCCTTGACATAGTTTCTTTTGGACGTCAGTATATTAAGCGACAGCCATTTTACATATAATTTACCTGTATACACGATTATTGTAAAACTATATGTAATATTTTATTCAGCACAGTTATTATAACATTCATGTAACATTCGCGTTTTCATTCCACATTATTATTGCATTGGTGTGTAAAATTAAAAATTCCTCTCTTTATATTGAAACACTGTGAAATATTTGGTTTGGTTCACCATTGTAGTTTAATCTGTTTAATTTATTCGGTATAATTGTAGCAACAGTTCACAAACAAAGATTTATAATGACTAATCATAGTAAATTGTAATGTCACTATAATTTGTTTTTCATGGAATACATGAATAGTAAATTTCTGGGACCAAAAGTGGCAAAAATATTTTAAAATATTCATGTAGGTATTTTTGCAAATAATTATAATAGTTTCATCAACAAACAATTAATATCATAATCTTAGAGCTTGACGTCCATTAATTGTCATTTTTAAGATGACATGAAATATTACTGCCTGTGGTATAAGTGTATGATGTAATTTAAACATATGACATGACATAACGATTCTTGTCACGAAAGATGCATGCTGTATGTTATAAGCATGTAGTTTTGAGAAGACGGAATTTGTCTGCATGCGGGCACTGTACATTAATAACGTTGGGTAACCGTACAGTTCTCGACATTTAAAGGATTTTATTTTATTTATCGTACATCATAACTTACTTGTCCTTCAAAAGCAACTTTTCTGTTATTGACCAAAGACAACACTATACCAACAATGAAGCAGCATTGCAAATTAAATTTGTATGAACACATGAAATATGTACCGGTCATGAGCAGTTATAAATTTAAAACTATATATTAATTACATTCATTAACACGGCATGCATGCACGTCGATACTTTGAAGAAAATATCTGGAGAATACTACTGATAGATTTTTAGATAATACGGTGTAGTCGGACAACTATATTTATTTGCATTTATTATATTCATTGGTTATCCTTTAATGTAATTCATTTTGAAAGTATACATACATATAAATACATAACATTTCAATATCTCGTACCGCAAAAACATTAGTCTATGAAATATTCAATTGAATGTAATATGTACTTTTATTGTTCGTTCTTCTTCTAATTATTTGGTTATATTCTCTCACTACGCCTAGTTTCTGGCAAATCGTACAAGTGACTACACGTTTTTAATGCAAAAAGAGAAGCTTAGCTTAAACGCATTAAATACATTATTATACTATTTTAGCTGGTTTCTCTGGAGGCAGATAAAATCTTGATGACAAAAACTTAACCGCATTACGCATGTTTAAATGTTCCTCATCAACCACAATGTAAACGTTTAGGATAGTTTGTGGTTAACCGCCCTCAGGGGACTTCACGCTCCGCTAATTTTTCACCAGTAGATTTTGAGGTTTCATGTACGAGTTGTATAACAGAGAATTAATCAAGTATGCTTCAAAGCACACGCAT
>JAUELE010253222.1:0-10747 GCA_031471655.1 Diodora aspera | reverse complement strand
AGGGATATCTCTTGCATATCCAACGCAATTGTGAATTTATTCAGTAGTCTCTCAACATCTTGGTATCGTTTCTTTTGTCCGGCAGTTATATTATTTTTCTTATGCTTTACACAACATTTGTGTGCCACCAGATGCTTGTATAGGTACCTTAAGAAATAAATAACATTTGTTACACGTCTGGTGTAGAAAACGCTTATTTTTATTATTTAAGTTTGATGAAGCTTTACTATCTCATCAATGACATCAACTGACGTGGCATTAGCATTAAGGTAAGAGTCCCAAGCTTGATGTCCCTCAGTTTTCATAAAACAGGTTGAGTCAAGGGTCTCTTTAACACAGAAACTTGTGGACTAGATTATTATACACGAGCAACGATAAAATGTCAAGAAACACTTGAGCCAGTTCCGTATCTGGTGTTGTCATCATAATGGCGGATAATTATTGCTGCCTCCCTCATCCAGTCGAGATGAAATCTTGGCATGTACTTGCAACATTGCCTGGAGCGCTCCCTTCAGAATACTCTTCCAATAACGGATTCTAGCGTGGCTCGTGAAGTGGTCAGGGTCAGGGGTCTAGATTGGATGGACTCATGGATCTGTGGGGTTTAGAAAAGGGATTCAGAGAGGTTTATCAACCTGCAGCTTGGTCCGTCTAATTATCTCCGTGTTTATTTCGCTTGGGCGACATATTTGGACACCTTATCACTGTAGTAGCAGTAGCAGTGTTAGTAGTTGTAGTAGTAGTAGCAGTGGAAATAGTAGTGGTAGTTGCAGTAGTAGTAGCAGTGCTAGTAGTAGAAGTAACAGTGGAAATAGTAGAAGCAGTAGTTAAAGTAGTAGTAGCAGTTGTAGTAGTAGCAGTGGAAATAGTAGTACCAGTAGTAGTAGTCGAAGTAGTAGTTGTAGCAGTGGTAGTCGTAGTAGCAGTGGAAATAGTACTAGCAGTGGTAGTCGTAGATGCAGTTGTAGTAGTAGTGGTAGTCGTATTAGTAGTTGTAGTGGTAGTCGTAGACACAGTTGTAGTAGTAGTGGTAGTCGTAGTGGTAGTCGTAGTAGTAGTTGTAGTGGTAGTCGTAGACGCAGTTGTAGTAGTAGTGGTAGTCGTAGTAGTAGTAGTAGTGGTAGTCGTAGTAGCAGTGGAAGTAATAGTATAGCAGTGGTAGTCGTATAGGAGCAGTGGAAGTAGTAGTAGTAGTAGGGCCTACCAGTAGCAGTAATAGTAGTGGTAGTAGTAATAGTAGTGGTAGTAGTAATAGTAGTGGTAGTAGTAATAGTAGTGGTAGTAGTATTGGCAATAGCAGTAGTAGTAGTGGCGGTAGTAGTAGTAGTAGTAGTAGAAGTAGTGGTAGTAGTATTGGTAATAGCAGTAGTAGTAGCGGTGGTAGTAGTAGTGGCGGTAGTAGTAAAATAGTTTTAGTAAAAGTATAGTGCTAAATTATTATTATTATTAGTAGTAGTAGTAATAACAGTAGTAATAGTAATAATAGCAGTAGTAGTAGTGGTATTGGTGGAAGTAGTAGTAGTTTTAGTAGGAGTAGATATTGCACTTTTATAGGTAATAATGCAATTATTAGTAATAATGACAGTAGCAGTAGTCTTTGTTGCAGCAGATGTAATGGTATTGGTTTAAATGTAATTAGGCTAGCGGTAGTAGTGTTAAAAATGAGCCTGCTAGCTATAGTGCTGGAAACAGCAATAAACGTGACAATGGCACTAACATTTAATGAAGCCGTACAGCAAATTTTGAATAAATATGTTACGTAAATATCAAATGTACACCATCAGCATGTTTCTTGCTAAAGTCCGCCATGGACATTCTACGTTTTCTTGTACTGAGTTCACCTCCCCAGTAGATGGTTGGGGTTCGTCTATTTTTAGACGATAAGCTGGCTGACACTGCCTCGCCTTAAAAAAAATATTCTAACCTTAAATCTAGATTTCATGTTTGACATTCCTTTTTTTTTTAAATGTTAAAACTGTTAAAAAAAAATAATAATTGATTGGAAGGTTATTTATAATTGCTTTTCAGTCAATATAAAAAAACAACAACTTAAAATTAAAAGGTTGCTGAAGCATGAATCCATGACTAAAACTGATTTAACGTGGTGCTTGTGAGAGCTGAACGTGTGGAGTTATCGATAAGTCACGTTTCGTCTAACGTGAATTTCTAGCTCTCATACTTCAACAACTATCCCTACATAAAAACACGTCTAGCAAAAGCAGAACCCTAAAGATTAAGTCTCTGTGCGTGCAGATAAACAAGTTTTGCGAGAGGTCAATGCAACACATGTGCATGCAGTCAATATTCGTCTATATATATATTTCAATGTCGATTTCCATGTACATTTCAACCCACGTCAGCTGTGCGGTATTATCATAATCGTATATCGTGGTATTAAAGACTAAAGTTGCTGATGGAGGTGGCCGCCTGCTGTGAATCGTATACAGCTGATTAATTCACTAGGCAATCATAGCTATCTATCATCAACAGTAAGGTGCAAATGTACGTTTCAGTCATTTTAAGCTCGTCTTGGGTATTTAAACGATGACTGCCAACTGTATATTGCATTTGACGACACTTTCAATTTCAAAGATTGATTTATATTTTAAGCTGGACACATAACCTTGTGTAGGTTGTATATCAAGTCTATGCTCGAACCGGAGGGGGGGGGGCGTCCTTTGGTTTTGTTACCACCAAATCAATGCAGTTAATATCGGCACCGCTCAGTAAGATTCATTTGAATGAGGGTAGAGCTACCTATGTCAGACAACACATCACACAACAGGAGCGGTGGATGCAACTTCAAAGTGTGTGTGTGGAGGGGTAGAGGGTGAGGGGGGGGGGGGGGGATGACCCACGGCTCTCATGGACATTTGAAGCAGACATGCATATCTACTTCTAATCACATAACATGGCAATACAAAATCATTCACGTACGTTGTCAAGTGTGTGTGGGGTGGGGGGATCAGCCCCATTAAGGTAAGCTTATCAAGGATAAGCCCAGTGTCTGAAAAGGGCCATCATTAAGCCATGTACAGTCTCCAATGAGAGCTATAATCTGAGAGTCTTTATTTAAACAGGTCCCTGTCCACCTATATAAATGGGGATATAATTATAAAACCCACGAAATGGGCTGCGATTAAGATGGTAGAAAGGTTAGCTAAAGACCCTCCTTCCAGGGTCGGTTTAAGCCGATTGAATCGATTGCTCCTTATCGGGCCCCGCGCTAAGGTAACTTTCCTCTGTTTGTACTAGGGGAGTTATCCTTTTCCTTCTCATAGTCCTCACTGGTGAACGGACTTTTCTCCGGCACTCAACTGGCGAAAGTGAGGATATGACTGAAAGAGTCCCACTATACATCCGACCTACCAACCTTTTTATAGCCAAAAATGCCCCCCCCCCCCCAAGTAGCGTCCAATTGGGCCCCGCGATCTTTAAAAAGGGCCCTGCCACCTCCCCCCACTGAATCCGGACACAGATCCACGAAAGTTGAAACAAGAAAACTACAAACAAGTTTCCCAAGACAAACAACACTATAAGCAACATTTCATGTGAAATTTATTGGAATCATAACAAAAATAAAGTCTCACATATGTACACCGTAGTTGGTCCCTTGTAGGACAGTATTACTGACGAGCGTTATCACTTTGGAAAGATATGGATGAAAGTCAAGCATCGGGTTTATACACGGTATTCGTGGCCAAACATCACTGCCAACAAACAAAAGTGTTCACTGTATTGCTAATAGTTCATGTATTTCGTGTCTGCTAAGTTCGCTGACGTTTTGACCAATAGTTAAGGCACTGTAGTGGAATGCATGACGTCTTGGTGTCACTAAATGTCCATCAGATTGTGTGGTCTGGTTGCATTTGGATGACGTCATTGGATCATCAGTCTGGAACACAAGAATATTATGATAAGTATGCAAGTTTTGTAAGAATAGAAGATGGTACGAGAGGCTTATAAATATACATTAATTTCTGCAGAACACAAATGTTTCAACATGAATAACGAAATCTGATCGCAAAACTAGTCTAATTCATCTGTGCTTTGTTCGATTGAGGCTGATGCACGTATTCTATTTCCGTGGAATTCTGGCCAACACAAGTTTGACCATAGAAAATATGAATATGACTTGTATTTCTTGTTAGAAGTTTAGTTTATGCAATTGATATCGAAAAAATATATCCCGAATCTACATAATTTACATCAGTGGCCTAGGCAGGTATTTCATCTTGCCCCCACCCCACCAATCTCGTATAATGAACTCCGTTCCACTAAATGACATCGTTGCAATTGTATTAGGCTATTTCAATGTTAGCTTAATTGAGGTAGGATAGAAGAAGGATATATATGTTACGTCCTTTTTGTCTTTAGGCAAGAGACGTGAATGTAACATTTTCCCTGGATCAACAAAATTAACTTGATAAACGTGTTTTGTAATGGCTGTTAGAGATGCAGTTGTGAAGCGCTGCTGAAGAATTATTGTTCCACTTTAATGTGAATTTTTACGAAACGTTGGTTAAAATATTTAACTATATATTCAATGTCTTACCTTTTACACATGTCTGACAACGACAAACGGTGGTGATGCGGTGACGTCACACGGGCATGCGCAGATGGGATTGCCTTGAAGTAGCTGATTGAATAAGCATGGAGCAATGGAAGCAGCAATAAGAATGTTCAGTAGCATTGTTGTTAAGTTCTGACTTGACTTCCATTGTCACTGGATATAACACTGTCATCAAGGCTATACGTTTTCACAATCACTTTCACAGGAACAAATTGTCGTGGGATTTTGATTTTCGCTTGGCCTGTTTGAAGAGACGGCTCAGGAACATCATGGCCCTTTTAGGAGATAGTTTCTCTTGTGGTGGGTTCATAGACACGCATTCATCCAAAGGGAAGCTCAGTTTGGATCGTATCTGGCTCAGAATGCCAACTAACAGTTCATCAACATGGTGGTTGAGCGCAACCGAGGTCTCCGTGTACTTGCAGTCGTATTTCAATGCAATCACTTTTGCTTCTGAAAGAACAACGAAACCCTTGTTAAAATAAAGCAACTAGAAATAATGTTTTTGACAAATAGTTTTTGTTGTAAATAATGAACTCTTCACGAACATAAAGGATTAAAACAAGTATACTGATATCCAAAAGAAACGTAATCAATACGTTAAAATATGACCGGAGGAAAAAACAAACGTACGTGACGTAATGTAATATATATATATATATATATATATATATATATTCAAGAGAGCTTTATTTTAGCATTGAGGAGCCAAATGACAACCCATGACAGCAGAGACGTTTGATGAACAGTGTCACAAAGACACATGGGGTTGGAAAAGAGATTGAACTTTCTTTTATTTGTACGTCAGTATATACATGCATTCCTGGAGACCCTATGTGACGATAGATTTACTTTGCAACTCGCTTTCAAAAGGAGTTGAAGGACATAAAGAGTAATTTTCGAGCAAGTTTTATTACCTATCACTAACATATCAAACACTTGAAAATGATGTTTAGATCTACTTCGAAACGTAGCGTGTACGTAAAAATAAGAAGTCTAAGTTCTGTGTTACCAATGCATAAATGAGACTACTAAATGACAATAAAACAACCCCCCATGACTATTTCCTACTGTATCACAGTTTATTAAGTGTGAAACTCCCCATTGACTGGTTGGAGTCAACCTAACTCTTCAACGATCACACAATTCCATAAGAATAAACCTAATGATTGTTTTATAAACAGCAAACGCATTGTAACTCCCTTTGTTAATGATGTACTCACCGGAAGAGGAAACCCTCCGTTGTCGGACCAAGTCCGTCTTGTTGGCCACCAGGATGATAGCTCTGTCCGTCCCTGTCTCGACCCGCAGGTGTCGGACAATGTTGACCGCCGTCTCGAACGAAGCTTGGTCTGTGATGGAATAGGTAACGACAAACGCGTCCACTTTAAGGTCCTCTATGTTGGAAATCTAAACAAAAATGAATAAGGTGTCAGCATCATTATGATTGCCTAAGATGGTAGTGCGATCTTCAGATATACATAAATTACCTGCCTGTATCAGTTGAGTCAAACCATAACTGTTTCCAATATGACTTGTATCAATGAGAATGGTTTTATTTCAAATATAACCACCTTGATTTTTCAGAATGAAGTCGCTTAATTTAATTGTGAGTGTATGGTGCTTCATTGACAAATACTAATATCGCTTTGAGTATAAGACAAACTAGCATATTAACAAAAGACCATATTAACAATACTGATTTTAAATACTTAGGCATCATTAGTTATTGCTATGCGTTAATTATGTTGATCAGTATATGTAAAGGACAATTTCTAAATTCATTGATTATACAAGTTTATGTTGCAATGAGTAAAGGGTTATTTATAGAACATACACAGTAAGACAGATAAAAGCTTAAGATCAAAGTAAACACGACACATTATGTACATTAATCTTGAAATAACATTGTTAAAGTTATGTAGTGATATTTTAAGAAATGTCAGTGTTACGATCGAGTAGGCTATTACGAAATATTGTAATACAGGTGTGGCTTTGAAGTCTGTAATCCTTACCTCTGGATTATCGATAAATTCCATCATGGACTCTTCGCCATCCAGCATGATCGATACCAAAGAATCTTCCTCGTTATCTTGATCAGCTACAAATACAAGAAACAATCCGTCAATCCAAAGTTCAATCGTATCAAGTTTTTATATATTAACAGGAGCATCAATCAAGACATATAATAAATTACACCGCTGTGAGTATAGTATGTCCAACTTATATTGTGTGTAGGCTGAAATGTGTGAAATTGAGAGCATTTATCGCTGAAAAAAGATATTTTAGTGCATTTTGCCACGTTTTAGTGCAACCACCTTGCCATTGTATGAAACAACCATCTCCAACTATAACATGTATTAATTAATTAATGAAAATATATTTTACAATGTATTTAGATCAGCGGTTTAGGTCCTACGATTGTTCACTCCTATTGTTGTATATGCCTAATTATCTTTAGCAATTGCTTTACGTGAAACACATAACAATCATCCTTCGCTATTTTGTCAATTGCTGGAAAACGTCAATCTTTGGAACTCAACATCTGTGCAAACATACACATCGAAATTGCTTCTTGAATATTAAATGACAATGTCCGCGTTTGGTGTCATTCGGAACATATGTTACGTGGTTTAAATCAGTTCTCCACCTCTAAACGCCCACACATAAACGATTTTTTCCGTATGCCACACACATATGGCGTAAGATAGGGCTAAGGGCGTTAGTAAAAAAAGCTTTGTGTCAATAAAGTAATAAAGTCCACTCTCACTGGTACTTATAAAAAAGTGTATATTTTAAAATACCTATTCCAAACTAATTATTTGTTCACACAAATCCAAACATAACTATCCCGAAATAACTGGTCAACTTTGGATTTCTTAAAAGTGCAATTTCCGTTTTATCTAAACGGTTAATTTCCGAGTTGCATTCTCCCAAATGGCAACTTTAGTAAGCTGACTTGGTTCCATATTTGTTCCGAAATTTTAACGCCTATTTTAATCAATGAGGATTCGAGTCAGTGTCTTATTTCGAGAGCTGAGCATGTGGTAAAATGTTGTTATTTCTCCAGTATTTCCGTGATCGGGTTAATTTAGCTCCATTCTATACTCGTCGAGGAGAAAATGAGGCATGGTTAGCCGCTAGCGTTGGGTTAGTATTGATTTCCACACAGCCGTCACGAATGTGGATTCTCAACATGACGTCACATTCTATCAGACTGTTTTTCTGACGTGATGTGGCGAATCCCAAGGCAGGAAGTGACGTCATGGCAAGCGCGTCTATGACTCATTCTTGCAACAAACACATCGATTACATTTCGATCTTTGCCAACAAGGAAAGAGATGCTAAAATTAGCCATAAAAGGGACTTTTGACTGTCCGTATTACGGGCGCTTTGAACGATATCAGATGCACTTATTTTTCAGGTACGGTTTAAAACCTCATAATTATATATAGGCCTACGTTAGTTTAATGTGATGCATTTGAGAAAGATCTGACTTTAAGCAATATTTCAGTGTGATATGGACAAATATGTTTTTAGGCTTGTAAAATACCGTAATCAAATATTCAACAGTAAGGCTAGAACCTTTTCGCAGCGCCCAGATTGATAACAAAATAATCAACTCCGACTTAATATTTACTTTTCCATTGTAAGTATACCTAAAATAAATAAATAAATAAATGAAAGTTTAATTTCGAAATAATTTCTAACTTTAAATTCAATATTTCAGACATAATCTTTTCAAGTTATAAATAATCATTTTTATCTCATTCACATATTTATATTTCAAGTATTACTATAAACAGTAAGTTCTGGCATTAGATGTCAAACATGAACTGTTTTATCAAGCCCATCTATTTGAGCACGTTAATTCATTGTTATATTTCTAGCTCTTGTACGTATTGAAAAGCAAATTTAGTAATAAAATTCTAACTTTAGATACTACGGATATAAATACACAGACAATTAATCGATTTCAATGCTGCTCATGCCATAATGACCTAAAATAGAACATCTCCTTGATAGAATCTGTTTCAGAATAAAGCGCGGGTGAAATAGACACCATTATCAATCGGAATGTATCGACCCAACTTCGTGGGTACAGAAAACCGATGTCGTCACTGCAGCAAATAGCGCGATGACGAAATCCGACTGGATAAATAATGCAGCCTTCGTAAGAGAAGCCAGTTTGATAGAGATATTATGCAAATATTTGCGCCCTAATAGATTTTGTTGGAATAATGTTTATTCTTTTCTCGAACTGCCTCAGTTCATACGTGATTTCGCAAAATTTTCCATTTTCACATATTGAATAGCTTGAGTAAATGGTAGATTTAAACACATACCTGAAATTTTAAGTATAGATTTACGTTGAAGAAGCACTTAGATGTTTTGTTTAATTAAGAGTATTTTTAACTAATATAGCACATAGTGCGCACCCTGAAATTGAGTAATAGATACCTGGTTGGTGAACCAACACCCATGTGGAACATGAGATGACATTTATTTTAAAAGAAGCAGAATGTGAAAGTGACTATCGTCATGCCTATTGCAAACCGTTTTCCGTTTTTAACACAATTAAAGATAGCATTATTTGTTTCTTGCAAATGCAAACTGTACAGCTGATATAGAAAAGATTTAAAGATGAAAATTGAAAATGTATAAAATGTACTCACGGGTGGCAACTTCGTAGGATCCCATGTATTCTGACGTCATGAACTGGCGAGTGAGGGTTGTTTTGCCCACCCCAGAAGCTCCTAAGATTACCACCCGGAAGTAGGTTGGCGCTGCAGAGGATCCTCCACTGACTGCATTGCTTTCTTCGGAGGCAACACTTTGGGTTCGTTGTCTCTGTTCGTTGTCAGTCACAGTGCTTCCCGACGACATTAAACTGCTGGTGCTTCTCTTCTTGAACGAATCCCCGTGGTTGACAACTCCTTTGCCTGTAGTTTTGAAAGACCGTACACGACAGAAGGCCGCGTTTGGTCCGACAAACCTAAAGTCACTGTGAAGTCCGTCTGGGAGCGAGAGGTACACTGAGCAGTTTGGCATGCTGTTGATTCTTGGACGAGAGTCCGTGAAATCTAATCCCAGCTTGGGTCTGCGTCTGTCTTTGAAAGAACAGGATCTTGAGTGAGGGGCAGAGGCTGAAACCCTCTCTGGAAGCACTAGAAGATGGTCCTGTTGCATCGCAGAAACCGTGGGCAGTTTCATGAACGAGCCGATTTGAATTCAGGAAGACTGAAGAAGAGGAAATATCTCTGGAAAACCTGTCTGGAGAAAAGACGAAGACTGCTCCGTCGACCGTTGCAGCGAGCAGACGATAGGTATCGGCACGTTTCCGTCGTCTGCTAAGACCGAGATTTTACTATTGTTGTAAGCATGTGTTTCCCGGCTTTTATTCGCAGACTGTAGGTCACGTGATATTATCAATTCTGGCTCATCCAATCACAGCGCAGATCAATACACTGACACACGCAGACGATCTATGAGCTCAGCCTCCACGGGATCGGCCAGCGCGAAGTGAGAAGTTCGCATGCAGCACGGTTACGTAGAAATGTCATAGTTAACCGAAGAGAATTTAGGTAGGCAAGGGAACCTGGTACAGACAGTGGAGTAGGTGTAAATTGTGCACCTGGTTTGCGAAGCAACCAGCTATGCTCATACAACCATTCATAACCTTGGGTGGAAACGACCTGCTAGAATCGACCGAGTTTCATCCTCAGCTCTATTTCTTCACTGTAAACGAACATGACTGTGAATGACCAGTTTGTACACTACATGTCACAGTTCTTTAGCGCCTCATTATTGAACGCAAAGCTACATTCATGAACGTGTTCTTCGCAAACTGAACATGACAATTTCGTACAAGCCGTAGTAGAAGACACATGAAGGGGTCTCAAAATATCGTGATGTTTGTTACACTTTTAGTATTATTATTAAGAATTATTTAAGTATAATGACTGAATCTAATTATCCAACAATTAGCATGATTAAGGTAGACATAATTACACTAAAACATCGTTATTTAAACTAGTAGATAGATGTTTGTTATTTTTCTCTCACACAATTATGCGAGTTATCATACACTGCCGGGCAAAAGAAGCGATACCAAATGATTTCAGTTATTTTCCCTTACGTCTTTATGTCATAGCTGATCAAAAGGTTGCTTGG